>VYYI01000088.1:0-54761 GCA_021029175.1 Bilobella aurantiaca | reverse complement strand
TAATTAGCAAAAATATTTCTAAACAAGTCAATGTTTAGTTGATTTTAAATTAAAATAAAATTTTGAAAAATCAATTTTTCTCCCAAGCCTGAAAATACCTTATATAAGCCGCGGCTTATAGTCGCGAAATTAGGGTAGAAGTAATTCGACTCTAGCTTAATAACTAAATGCGCTACGTGTGTTCATTTTAACAAGAAATGAATCCTTTTTTCTCTTGGCTTTAAGAATATTTAATTTCAGGTTGTCTAATTTTCTGAACAAGGAATTCGATCTCCCTGTTTTGAATAGAAAAAGTTTTTTTTTGTGATTTGACTTTCTCCTTGACGGCTCCATGTATCTCTGCCTAAAACTTTTTCCTTTGAGTATTGTATTCCTTTTTGCTTTCTCCGTTTTCTATTTTGTTGAATTTCAGGGACATCCTCTCCAAGTTCCTCTTCGCTTTATGATTTCTGATTCCTATTTATTATGCACTCGTCTCCTCGGCTCGCTCGACTCGACGACGACATTCATCAACAAAACAAACTTCTTCAACTTTCTCCTTCAAATAACGTTTTTTCTTCTTCCTCTTTTTTTGACTTCCAACTTTCTCCGTTTCCAACTTCTGTTTAAATTGGTTTCTAAATGATGGAGGCTGGAAGAGCGGCTCTTTGAGAAGCGAAATTGGACATTATGCGCACCAATCTCCCATTACATCCCAAAAGCAACGACTTTCTCCACTGCCAATGGCACCATTTACTTTCTCCAGCCCTTCCTCAGCGTCTCGAAAGGAGCGCTACCTTCCAGCATTTCCAAATTGCATGACTCTGATTTGGTCTCCCTTTATGGCCAGTTTGAGGAGGAAGATTCGGAATATTTTGGAATTGGAGAGGGGAAATCAGTTCCTTGAATATTTCATGTCACTTTCCGACTTTCTCCCTCCTCAATCCCAGTGAATGTAAACCATTTCATTAGAGAGCATAAGAATTCAACAGTTTGCCTAGGAGCGGAGCTATTCATTTTTAAAGACGCTCTCCTCCCCTTGCTTGATCGAGGAGGAAAGCAAACAGAAGGAGTAAATAAAAGCAAATAAAAGAAAAACGGAAGGAGCCGTCGTCGCTTTCCTTTTCTATTATTTCGCTCCACTCCAAGCAGCAGGCCGGATACGAATAATTTAGCATCTTCAATTTGGAGTTATGAATTCGAGCATCTCGACTTTTATATTGCCTCGAGTCCTCCTTCCGCTTCTGTCAGCACCACATTATAGGGTCAAGTGAGCAGACTTCCTTCCAAAAATACGGATTTGAATATTTCAAAACTGAGATTTCGCCTTATAATTTATGATTTAAGGAGTGGCGAGTATCATAGTGAAAGACTAATGCATGTAGTACTTGAAATTCAAGTATAAAACACAAGTCTTGCACGATTCTGCACGAATTGGTCTGATATTCACTTGAAATAAAACCAACTCGTAGCAAATGGAGGGAATAAGGGGGGAAGTAGCCAGTGAAAAGTAAGCTCATTCAATTTTTTTGTACAAAAATTGAAATTTTTATAGTAAAAATGATTCATAATCCGAATTCAACATCAGATTCTTGAAATTCGCAATAGTTTGACCTCCAGAGACTACCAACTGTGGAGCTAAAAAGGTTAGCGCTTACGCCACTCAGAAAAAATATCCAAATGCATCAGAACATTCTTGACTTTGATTTAGGACCTGAATTGTCCTGAATTTTTTTTTTCTAGTGGCGTACACGTTACATCTAAACTTTGACATTTGGTGACCTCTGGAGGTCAACCCATCGCGAATTTCGGGAATCGTAGGTCAACTTCAGATTTCTGCATTCCTATATAGTTTCGTAAAAATTAAACGGCATTATTTTTCACTGGCTACTTGCGAATTTATCCTTTGCATGATTTCCATAGCTTGCTTTCTATGGTAAAATGCATCATCCAAAATTTTGTTCCTTTCTCTTTTCTTATATTTACTAAAGCAAACGGTGAAATTAATTAATTCTAAAAATAAAAATGAAATTGGGAGAAAAATAAAGTAAAGATACTTTTCTCTAATTTCTGGAAAGTGTTCACCAGTCTTCAACACACAGCAAACCAATTTCTTGTGTGAAGTTCTAAGGATACGTAACTTGTGCTGCTTTCTCCGAACTTAAACCTGGACTATTCACAAGCACATCGACGGAACCCTTGTGTCGTCAATTTATTTATTATTATTTTTATTTTATTATGTTATTTTATTTACCGTTGCTAAATAATTCAATTTTGATTTAGAATATAATCAGTGTTTAGTTTGTTGTCGTATGTAATATGTTGTGTCGCTTATCACATTTATCAAATGCCGTATTTTCGCGGAGAAAGCACAGAAATGTTTAGGAAATTATAAAATAAAATGAATCCTTCTTATCCAATAAACATTATAACAAATATTAAAGTAACAAAAACTAAATATTAATTAACAGTCTTTGTTGTATGATCATATGACCTAGATTATTTCATACTTCTCTAAAAAAGAAGTAAAAAAAGAACTGAAATGTAAAGTTTTTATAAATTTTTTAAATGTCCTATTTTTGTCGTTATTTTGCTATTTTCATTTTCCTTCAAATAATACATACTAATGTACTGTATAATAAAATAATACTAAATATGTAATATTGACACGTATTTCACATTTTGTCCAATCATGCTGGTGCCCATACGCGATGATACAAAGCATGTTGTTTTGTTTTGGCATTGCGTAACTTTTAGCTCCACTCTCTTGTCTTTGATTCACGTCATTCAAGGTTTATTTATGTTTGTTTACAGTCGTTTAAACTTAATTGAATTGTTAACTTAAACATTTTTAATTGTTATGTTTATAAACTAAAAGTTACTGGCGTTTAATTCTCGGAGCTGAAGTTACCGCTAATCAGCATTTAATCGCGGTCGGTAAGTAGCTTGTCATACTTATTGTAGAAAGTAGTTGACATTTGGCTATTTAAAATAAATCAGAATAAAGTAAAATTTGTAATACGGAACTTGGGTTGAATTTCAACGAAGGGGGCCAAAATATCAGAGACGTTGCGCAGCCAGAAGAAGATTAGGTTTCTCTGCGCGAAAACTTTTAAACCTAACCTTCTTATGAGGGAAAAGCTGGCTGTGGCCCCCCTTCGTTGAAATCCAACCCGGAAATTGTATACAAATATCTGTAACATACCAGCACAAGCTAAGAAAGAAGAATAGCTAAGTAATCGATGCAAATTGAAAATGTAGGTAATAATATTATTCTGATAACCATTTATCTTTGCAGGGATAATGGCTTACTCCAGTCCTCGCCAGCGAAACCATAGCGATTCTTTGGACTACGATGACGAGCTCGCTGAATTGATGTCACACTCCAAAGAGAAGTCATTTCGGCTGAGTGACGAAGATACAGAAGATGCAAGCGAGGATGGAAATGATCGTGACGCTCCGCCCCTCTCTGAGGACCGTGCTCGAGGAAAAGCCATTGCTGTCCCAGAAATTAAGGAGCAGGTTTACCATGACAAGATGGCGATGCTCAAGGCGCAGTTGGCTCAGCTGAAGGACGGTGTATTTCCAGAATACGTTAGGGGAGTTGAGAAGATGACTACCATTCATATGACCAGGATTGAAATGAATACGATTTGGGAGAAGCTTGAAAGGGATCGAATTGAGGAAGACTTTATGAAGGAGAAGAAGGCAGCCCTTCGAGAATTTGAAGACAAGAAAATTGAGCTCAAGGAAAATTTGCTAGCGGAACTACGTGAGCGAAGAAAGCAAATTGAGGTTGAGCGGACCAGTTTGGACCTCAATTGTGACACCACCGAGGTCAAAACAGTCTCTACTCGGAAGCTACGCCGTCGTCCTAATGAGCCTGTCGTCACTGCACCGGAAAAACGGCGAAAGGCACCCCAATCGCAAATAACATTCCTATTAGATGAGAAGGAGATAGAAGATGACATTTTGTACATTTTTAGTGCTAAGGCAAATGTGAGTAGCAAGAAGGGTTCTCATGACGGATCTTCTGGACACTTACGATCGAAGTCCAAGTCCCCCTCACCAGTTCTTCCCTCTGACATTAGAATCGAAGATGGAAAGCTCTTCTTTGAGAAGAGGTGGTTCCATCGTGGTCAGCAGATATACCTAGAAGGGAAGGACACTCCATTGACCAGTGCAGTAATTAGTGCCATTAGCCAAGACACCATCTGGGTTAGGAAATCTGGAGACACTGCTAAAATCCGTGTAACAGTTTCTCAACTGATCAAGCGCAGGTATTCTGTCAAACGCCGTGCCTAAAGCCCATTTTGTTAAATAGAGTTTTAACTGTTGACTTTGATTTTGTAAACTTGTAGGAAGGATAGAATAGGAAAGCGTAAACCTAACATTGCGCTCTTGTTTTTACCTAAAATGACGTTCCCTAAATGACTACACAACAAAAATGTAACTTGACTCACTTTAGTTTCAATTCTTGACATAAAACTGTTAGGTTATCATCACTTACGATAAGAAGTTTGTTTTTTACTAAATAAAACTGGTGATCGTTTGCGTAGAACCAAAAGCACTTTTTAGTACTTTGCTTTTTGGTTCAGCGGTAGAGCATCATAATGGTCTAAAATTATCTTGAGTATGTAAATGAGGTCATTTGGTTTCGGTAGCTCTATGCTGTAGATTTGCTGGGTACTACCAATTCTGCGTCTTAATTTTTGGCAAGGCCTTTTCTGTTTGAGGATGGATAGCCAAATATGATTCGATTTCTTCTTTGCGTGACTTCACGATTTGATATACGGATCAATCAGTGACAGCTAGTAAAGTAGACATGGATCCCAAAATATGCAAATTGGCCTAAGTCATAAGTACTAAAACAAAAATCTCTCGCCGTCAATTTTTTTTTTGACAATGTAGCTAAAAATCTGAATTATTGGTTCAAATTATAATTTTGATATTATTTCTAAAGTAGGGAGTATGAGTAATCAATAGAAATTAAGTTATAGAAAAAGTAAGAAGTAGTTTACTAGGTATTTTTACATTACACTATTTTTATATTTTACTTGAGATGAATGTCTTGAAAAAAAGAATTTAAGAAAAAAGCTTTTAAATTCAATTTTGGTTCAAACTTATTTCACAATTCACACTAAATGTTATTTCATTTATGTTATAGGCAAATAAACAAAAACCCAACAATTACGGAACGCAAAATGGAATCTTCTGCGCGTATATTAAGCTCTTAATTTCTTATATTTCAAGTTAAAAATTAAAACAAATCTACCCGATATTATGCATGTCTTATGTAGTTGACCGTATTGCAATTGCAGGCTTCTTCGGATGGATGGATGATATACATGCAATTTTTTTTTGATGAAGCAGTGTAGTCCCTTGAGGATGGTTCCCTTTGCAAAGCTTTTCTGAGGCCAAATGGGTGAGTCCAAGTGTCCAATTTTCTAAATGTTAAAAAATGTACAAAAATAGAGCGCTGTCAAATAAGAAGGAAAAAAAAAGAAGCTCTGCAACCTGTCCAAAACACTTTTCAAACGTCCTTATAGCCAACAGCTCTTTCAAGAACCCTTCTGCGCTTTTAAAAGTTACTTTATAGTAGTTCTGCTCAAGGGTTTTTTAAGCGCTAAACCATCAATCTAACACTTAAGAACAAAAAAAAGCCTCATTCTTGCTGGTTATTCATCAAAGTTTCTTAGAAATGTGGTTTAAAATTATAATTAAAGTGACAAGTTAAGTGTAGTTTTTTTTAATTGAGTTGCTGAGAAAGAGTTCTTTTGAGAGTTTTTATAAACTCAAGTGCTTAACTAATTTTGAGAGAAATTAAACTCCTCCAAAGAAGGGACGCTAACAAGGTGCTCCACTGTTAACCGAAATGTTAACCTAACTGTTGTTGTTATTTGAGGTTAATTATTAATTGTGGTTAACTGTCATCGGAAGAATTATCATTAGTAGGACTATTATTAAGTGGACACTGCGTCATCTTCCTGTGGTGGCTATATCCTTTAAGTGGATCCACTCCAGGAGAGGGAATTGAAATGAATTGAAGGGGGAGAAGATTCCCAAGCACCTTCACGCTAACTTTCTCGCAAATGACCACTCAAGGTCACTGGACATTGGGAAGTGGACACTGGACAAGGAGAGTCACTTCGTCACAGTCTTCCACAGGAACCTGTTTCCTCTCGAACCACTTAACTCAGGGCTTAACTTAATTACTTCCACTTAGTCACATATCAATTAACAAAACAAGAGGAAACAGCAGAGTACTGCTAAAATTATTTTTCACAAATAAGTCTGCGCGGTTCTGCTCCTGGTGCTGGCAGTATTTTGCAGTTGGCCCGTCTAGTATTGCTGCTGTTGTATCGCAGGATCTAATTTCCGGTCGTCGTCATGATTGGACAAGGTGACGATGGTTGTCACAATTGTTAATTGGAGGAGCGTGAAGTGAACATAGCGTGAGCGTGACCCTGGTTAAAGCATTGTCCTCTAGCGTCCTCGTGCTTCAACGTCCTTTTCAATGATGGTAATTGTCACAATTCTTTGTAAAATACTACTAAATTAATCATGAAATTAAATGAATGATTCTTTGATTCACTACGGACAGATTTGGTCGTACCTTCCGTGATGAGATTCAAGTAGTACAAGGGGATAAACGTTGGAGATTTAATTATAGTTTGGTGAAAGTAATTGCAATTAGCAGTGAAAGTAATCCGAATTAAGATCGTTTGCCTCATCAACTCGGAGGGACATTTCTAGTCAACGGAACTGAATGCTGGAAGAGCTTAGGTAATGAAACTGTAGAACTAAGTTTTTATCAATTTAATTCATTAGTTATGAATAATTCAGCTTAATCTTTTGAAAGTTGTAAGTGTATCGATTTCTTTTGTTTAGATACACATCTAGCCGAACTAAACTTTCGACATATCAATGCAAATTTTTGGAACACGAGGCAATGACAATGAAGTCTGACGAAATTAAGGCTGGATCTAATGAGGAAGTAGTCAAAGATGGTTGTGATGGCCTTCCGCCCAGTGACACGGTCACCGTGCCGCCGTACGGCGCTCTTGAGGCAGGGGTTGAGGCTACTGAAAACCCCAAACGAAAGTCTTCCTGGATGAAGAACATTGGCAGCGGTATGCGAACCCTCCGGCTTCGGAAGCACGGAAGTGATAAGAAAAGCGTGAGCGTTCTAAATAATTTAGCTAGTGCCTCCAAGTTGGAGTCCGATTACCCATTGCCTTCAAATGGTGCAGCATCGCTTCCCACCGTGACCGATTCCCAGCATCCACCGCCGCCGCAAATACCTCTACCGGCCATTCCGACTACTTCGCTGGCCCCTTCCGTGGAGCCCTCACCGCTGCCCTCACCAGTAAAGGCTATAAAGGTCAAGAAGCATAAGTCTAGTGGTGGTGACTCATCATCCACGCTGAAGAGTAATACCTCAAGGCTCAGTCTCCGTGAGCACGTGAGCAAATCCAAAGCAAAGAGAGCCGAGGCCGCGGCGGTGGCAGCAGCTGCCGCTACCGCCGGCCTCAACGGTGCTGTTCCTCGTGACGGTTCCGGAAGTCAGAAGTCCTCCACCGTTCATACATTTGCAGTTCCTGCCGAAAGCCTTTGTAAGAAAAACTTTGTTTTGAGCACGGTGTGGCAACGTCTGCTTTTTATCGATCTGCGCCAAGGGATATGAGCTTCGAACCACGGTCGCTTCCTCCTTCCTTGATCAATAACTGTGTCCACTCCAGTGGCCTTTCTCTCAATTTTTTTTCATTTCACTTTCTCTGCATCTGCAGAAAGGCCCTACCAAAACAAATTGAAATCACTTTATTCAAAGTTTAGAAATTGCCAATGGTACAACTACTTGCTGGAAGCAGCTGGAAGGCTAGCAGCCGTTTAAACCGTTGCGTGTGCTTCAAAGCTCAATTAATTTCCAAGTCATTAAACTCTGTTATTTTCCTACGAAGCCTTAAATTATTCTCGTAGTTGAAATTGACCACTTTCGCTTTGCAAAACACGAAAATCAGTCATGTTACCGATTCAGACGCTGCGTAGAAAAGCGAGCCCCTTGAAATCAACTTGTAAGCGGTGTTTGTAGTTAAAATTTAGGAATCAAAATTTGGAAAAGCTCAGGACTGCAGCGATTCGCGCTTCGCATTTGACTGAATTTTTTTTTGTTAATTGAAGTCATTGTTATTCCAGACAAGGCAGATCCAGCCCGATTTATCGGTGATGGTCTATCGTTCAAGGCTAAACTAATTGGGATCCTGGAAGTTAGTGGACCGAGAGGGGATCGAATATGTCAGGAAGCGTTGTCGGAGCTCAAGATGGCCGTGAAGGCGGCTGGAGAGCACAAACAAAAGGTCACGGTCCATGTCGCCTTGGATGGACTCCGTGTTAGAGATGAGAAGACTGGGGTAAGACATTTCTTAACTTTTTCTTATAGGTCAAACTCCCCACAAATTGGTGTGATACTTGATTGCTAATTGAGGAGTACTTGAGTACTTAATTACTAATTGAGGGATTACTTAATTAATTATTATATTATAATTAGGACTGCCTTTACCATCACCAAGTACACAAAATATCCTTCATTGCACAAGACTTGACTGACACGAGGGCCTTTGGCTACATCTTTGGCTCTCCGGACACGGGTCATCGATTCTTTGGAATTAAGACAGAAAAATCGGCGAGTCAAGTGGTGATGTCCATGCGAGATTTGTTCCAAGTGGTTTTTGACCTAAAGAAAAAGGAAATTGAGCGAGCCAAGCAGCAGTTGGAAATGCAGCAGAAGTTCCTGGCGACGAGAGCTGCAGAAACAGCCAATCGCGGCGGCGTAAGATCCAAAATAATTTATTTCCCAGCGGCATTTAATTGGCAGAAGAAAAGGGAAAAGCTTCGCTGGATATCAAATTTTTATATGAAATGATTGGTTCGTCCAAATTACGAGAAAATGTGCCTCCACTTCGGCCAAGTGGGAGTTAGGAAATTGGATTCCTTAATCTAATTGGCATCAATTTCGTTTTCAGTATCCCTAACAATTTTTCAAGTACCCTCAATCCTAGTTATAAAGGCAAGGCACTGTTAGCGGACATTAATCATTATCCTTTGGGGGTCTGAGACAACTTTTTTTTCATAATTTTTATTTGAATATCGTGTTTTGCAGCACGGATTCGACTTTCTTTTGTGTAATAATTAATGTCACATTGATTTGTAACTGTCTGTCCCAAACCGGATATCGATTTCATTCTAGTGGATTTTTCATGCTTTTCCCAGGCACACAGTAATTAAAAATGGGATAAGACCTTGGGGTGAGAAGTGTGTCGCTCCCGTCTATTATTTCATTAAGTGGTTTTTCTTGA
This sequence comes from Bilobella aurantiaca, assembly GCA_021029175.1. NCBI lineage: Eukaryota > Metazoa > Arthropoda > Collembola > Poduromorpha > Neanuridae > Bilobella > Bilobella aurantiaca. The sequence goes on along the minus strand of VYYI01000088.1, from coordinate 45,426 downwards.
CGTTTTGCGACATGCGCAACACTGACTTAAATATTTAAAACTTAAAATCTTGCTTTAAAGTATATAACGATCAAGTGTGTTGTTCAATGCGGAAAATAGTTAAAATGATTATACTTAAAGAAAAATTTGATTCCATAATTTTAAAATATAATTTGTATAATTTTGTAGAATTCTCTCAAGTCGGGCATTGCTGAGACTTATATCGACGGAGCCTGCTCCCTTGGAGGTTCGCCAACTGTAAATCCAGTTTCAGCCCCCGCGGAGGCGGATCTTCTTAATTTGGAGGTGGAGCTAACGAGCCTGCAGGAGGGACTAGACAATATTCATAGCACACTAATTGACACTGCTACGTCTCATTCGTCCTTCAATCGAGGAAGTACTGCCTCCATTTCCAGTGACCCCATGAACCCTGTCTCCACTACCTTCAACAAGTACAATCTCAATAACAGTTTTGCAATGCCTCCAAACGACTCCGGAGGAGTGGTCAATTCAATGATGCGGGGGAACAGTGCTATGACTGGAAATCAAGATCCCTTTGGAGATTCGTTTGATCCGTTTGACGGAAACAAAGTGATCGGAGCGGCCCAGAGTATTGTGTCACCCTCATTTGCGACAGACCCCTTTGCCAATGTGGATCCCTTTGCAGGAACCAAATTTTCAGGAGGCTTAGAATCCAGCGAATTTCTTACGTCAGATCCATTTGCCTTTGAAACGCCGTTGGGTGGAAATTCGTTCACCTTCCCAGACTCGGGCAGTAGAATTATTAATCGTCAAATTTCAATTACCAGTAATTCGTCGGATATGTCTTCGGGAAAGGCCAGTATTGACATAGGGAGGCCGGCGATTAATTCGGCAAATTCAACTGCCCATTCGCCGAGTGTAACCAAGGATATTAGTTTCACTGCGGCGTCTGTGACCAACTGGACTGCGTCATTTGACGATGTAAGTTTTGTATTTCGTCGTATAGCCCAAACATTGATTTATAATTTTCGCACGTTTTTAATATTTGTGGTATTGTGGTGTGCTTTTTTTTTCAGAACTTTGCTTCCACGAACACCGATGAGAGTAGAAACAGTGGAAACTCTTTGGGAGATTTATTTACGGAACTCGATCCGCTGGGTACGGGTCGCGTAAGGCCGTTCGTTGACCGTAAAGATTTTTTTCAAGACCTCAAAAATCCGCCAAAGAAGGTTTTAAGCGAAATTTCAGCGACTCCTACTTCCACACCTCAAATGAAAGACTCACTACGACTGAATCATACCACAGAAACATCTTCATCACCCCTTCCCAACTCATTTTCAACAAATTTTAACCCGGTTAGTCTAGGAGAATTGGAGAGTTCGATAAAAATACTTCCGCCATCGAAAGTGGATGCCCATTTGAGAACGTCTTCTATACGAGGAGCACAACTCTCTCGTGGTGATACACCCCCAAGTTATAGCCCTCCTCCACCGCCACCAAATACAACGGCTTCCACAGTTGCACCTTCAGTTTACTTCGTCAGTGCTCCACCGAAACCGTTGGCCACACCTCCATCCTCCAAGAGGTCTCCTCAACTCCTTCGAAACATGACCATCGCCTCCTCTACCCTCTCCCACGGTGGTGTTCCAGTTCAAAGTTCCAGTCCGAAAACGCTCCCAAGGTCAACTTATAGATACGACAAGTTGGATTTTTCGAACGGAGGGGGCGTGGCTGAAGAAATTCCCAATATAACTCCACCTCCACGTCCGCCGCACACGCTGCTGACTGCAAGTAACTCGAAGGGCGATAGAAATTCAATTTTACCTACTGCTCTTCCCCGACCTCATTCTGGTGGGGAGGGGCGGAGACAGTTGAGTTCGAACGCCGTGAATCAGCTCCCGTCAACGCATACCGTCCTGCCTCCAGAACCGCCTCCGAGACCGATTGTACCTTCAAATGAACCCGTTCTTCCACCGCCGCCCCTTCCACCCAAGAAACAAGCCCTCGGACCGATGTTGTCCAATACTTTGGCCCGAGTTCACTATAACACGACTCTCAAGGTCCGAGGAGCAGGAGAAGGCACTTTCAATGATTTGCCCTTGCCTCTGCCCATGCGCAAAGGGAATCATGCGCCAATGGAAGTAGTGCAACAGCCCCGCTACGCATACCCAGCGGAGAGTGTACCGCCCCTAGCCACGCCTCCCGGACGGATCAGGGCCTCGTTTGACGAAACGGACAACTCTTCCACGGTGTCCTCAAATTCGAAGCGGACCCTTCCAGGACTCACGATGGAGGCTGCCTTAAACCAAGTGGCTTCACTTAGCCTAAGTCAATTGGCAGGAAAACTTCAAATCCCTGTTGACAAGCTGAGTTCGTGTACAATTCAGGAGCTGGCGATAAAGTTAACGATGATGAACTTGAGGAAAGACGAAGAAGTCTTTGAAAATAAAACAATCAAGACGCTTCCGCTTAGGTTTGAGTCAAATTTTGCGGAAGATGATGATGACTTTTCAACGGTTTCTGCTCCAGCGAACGTCTTTCCCGAACACCGGCAGTCAGCCCACAGTGCATTCATTTCAAAAATTGAGGAGAATCATACTCGTAGCGTTCAAGACTTGCCACAGCAGTATGACAAGTATGCAGTGTTTCGTGAGCTAGCAGAATCGGAGGCGGCAACTTCCGGATTTAGCATTTGTGATTCGCAGGAAACGATTCCTGGAGAAGATGAAGAGGACGGACAGCGCTCAAGAACATTGTCAGTGAGAGGTTCGTCGAGTGAGAAAACGTTGCAAGCAGACTTGGACGCCGCTACCGGGAACGGTTTGTCGACGATGGATGACATAACTGATGCAAATTTTTCGGAAGGTGAAGAAGAGGAGAAGTCAGGCTTGATCGATGAAGTGGTAGAATTGAATTTGAAGGCGGAATGGGCAACCTTTGAGTCAAATTTTGATGAGCAATTCGTTCCGCTAGCAGCGACGTTTAGCAAGAGTGGTGAAAGTCCTTGGGATTCCGATTTGGAGACGAAGTCAAGGTTTGGCCCCACCGAAATTGTTACGGAAGAGATTCGACAAGTGCAGAAAGTCAAGTCTCCCAAGGGCGAACCGCATCCTGAGAATCATTCCTCACAGTTCGATTTCCAACTTTTTGAGAAACCGTTGTTAGTTTCCGTGGATCCCATTGGTCGGAGAAACAGTCGTGGAAACGAGCTTAAAATGCACCCTCACGAAGTTCAAACGTTTCAACGCCAGAGCTCGGGCTCCTCGAAGCACAGTGAGAGAAGCCTAGGGCCGCGTCCTGCTTCAAGAACTGTAACGACCACATCCGACTTCTCTGACTCTGGAAAAGAGAAAGAGCGATCCCATAGACATCTTCCCGGACATCGGAAGGGTGACGAAAAGTACCGAACTGATTCACGAAACAGCGATTCACGGAATTCACTTCGGCGGTACTCGCGTGAAGAATCGGACGAATCGTCTCGGAGGAGAAAACGGCGAGGTGAGCATTATTATGACGATGAGGAGGAAGGGTCTGTTTCTCCAATTGAAAGGCGAAGGGCTCCTCGGAGAAGAAACGATGACGAAGAGTACTACTCCACGTCCAGCCGCCACAATCACGGTCACAATAGAAGTTCTGGTGGACTTCGTCACGGTGGTCATTCAACTAAATATTACAGCCAAAGTCTTCATCGAAAGGACCGTGAGCGATTTGAGCCAAGTGGGAGACGCCCGTCTGAGACTGATAAATACTCGAACCATGAAAGTGATTTTGATGATTCCTATGAAGATGAGCGGCGGCGTTGTGGGCGTGGCTCGGCGACAACTGAGCGACGCCACCGTGTGACTTCCCGCCCGGTGAGTAGCGGTGGTAGTGGATCTGGGAGCCGAAGTCATCGTAAACCGCCACGATACAGAGACAGTTCTCGTGACTACTACCACGGCTCACATCACCGTGACCGTGAACGAAGACATAGTCGTGAAGAACGAAGTCACGGTCCTTATCACCACAACAGAAATCGGGACGACGACTACGAACCCGAGGGCCAAGAAGTTTCGGAATTCTCTGAAGAGGAAGCAGTTCGACAGCGACAGGGTCGACGCCGTCCCCACCGTGACCGAGAACATCGACGGGACCGGGACCAGTACTACTGCAGATCCCCATCTTGGGAAAGTGAATCACCTCCGTCGGGACAGGACGGGGACGAAGGGGATGGGGACCATGAAATGATACGTGGGGGGCGCGTAAGAAGGTCAGACTTGGATCGACCCCGCGACCGTGAAAGGGATCGCGAGCGGCCTTCGTCGTCCTCATATCACGGTGGGGACCGTTTGGACGGAAGTAAGCGAAAGGCGTCACGGTATCAAAGTGATCAAAACCTCAATGCAAATAAGTCGAATCCAAAGCTAAGCGTCAAGGAATTTGGATTTGAGGAAGATAATTTCTTGCCTCCATCTAGTCAACCGCAACATCCGAATGCACTAAATTCGAATCGATCACAAGCCCCTCAGCCTCAGCAGCCATTGACTACACCTGAAGTCAACAACACAAATAGCAATAGAAATCATCCGAATTCTACTAGTAATAGAGTATCCTTAGAACAAAAACCGCCCCCACCCCAACCAGAATCTCCATTTGAGGATAATTTTCTAACGGAAACAAATATTTTCTTCCCAGCCGACTTCTCTTCGACACCAAACGGTCCGAAGATAATTGAAAATGAAGAGTCCAAGCAGACCAATAATTGTGTCGTCGTCACAACTAGAAGTAATCAAAATGGTCCAGACTCAAATTCATCAACCGGAAGTTTAGGGAAGTCTGATGAGAATGAGGGCAACTCTTCGCCGGATATCACTGGAAGGGAAGAGCGAAATAATAGTAACAGGAGGCAAGGGCTTCCGGTCCAGAAAGAAGCGCAGTTAATTACAGTTGTAACGAGGAAGCCCATCATCAGTGATACGATCCATGAAGTGCCCGATACGGAGATGAAGAAATCAGACTCTTACAACATCTTCGATCGAGAAAAGGATCCATTTGCTGATGATGACTTCTTTACCTAAATCGCTGCTGGAAGGACAAAAGTATTCATTTACTTGTAAGACTGCAATTTTTTTTACTTTGAATTGGTTATTGCTGATATATCTTTTTTTTTTTGAAATCATTTTTAGATTCTTGTGCCATTCAATATCTTCCCGGCTTCTACGTTGAGTTCTTACAATCAGTAAATGATCCACTCACAAAGGATCAATCACCTTCAGCTTCTTAAACTTCTTTAATCTTAATGGTGCCCCCACTTAATTAACTCCTGTTTTTCTTTAGCTTAAATATTATAATTTAGAAATCTATTAGTTTCCTGTTAACTTTTGGTCAGTAAGAGTGATCTGTCATGTGTAGTGTGGTGGCAAGTGTCTCGAAGAAGCGCAAATGATATAATACAAAGTGGACGAAATCGCCATTACTACTTACGTTTGCAAGAAGTATTAATCAACTCCAATCTCAGTAATTTATATTAAGAATTAAATCGTTTGATTTCAAACTAAATTCTGTAATTTTATTCTACTGTCTCGACGATTACTTGGTACGGTTCGTTGTCGATTAGCTCTCGTTTCTTGATACAGTCTTGAATCCATTCTCCTCGAAGAAATTGAGGAGCCCTGGAAGGGGCCTCTGGAGTGCCTTGTCCAGCGATTATTAAATGCGTTACTTCAGGTGACTTCCAATCTTCCACAACTTTTGCGCCATAGAACTCTAGAAGAGCCTTGTATCCAAAGTCCATTTTTGGAAAGAAACTGACCTTACAGTTTCTGAAAAAAGACCACTTTGAAAACCCTTTATCAACTCTGCGAATTTGGCGTCGAAGGGAATTTTTTGTGTCTTGAAAATTTTCTATATTCTCTTGACTCGAATTTCCTGAAATTACTCTTTCCAGTAATTCTTTCACTTCTGGAATCGTAAGTTGTTGCGTAAATGAGTCTCCGAAAGGGTCAAAATCCTTTGAAAACGACTCTTTCGTGGCTTCCGTCACATAGAGGAGATCCATTGGCATGAAGTCAAGTACCCTTTGCTCTGTGATACACTTGTCGATCCATGTCGTTCCGTTCAAAATTTCCCACTTTCCGGTCGCCATTTTCCGTTTCACAAGTTCTGTCATTTTTTCGGCGACAATTGCGTACGTTTCCTTGTTTGGATTCATATACAGTTCGGCTCCGTTCCTCTTCAGCTTCTGTGTTACATCGTTCTGCCAAATCGCGCTTCCAGTCACGTTGAAAATTCTTCCCTGAAACAGATTGCTCTCCGTTTGAGGTTCGGCTAAACGATTACTCTCTTCGATGGCTTTCGCTCTAGTTTCCATTATTTTCATGGGAGAGACGTAAACCGTTTTCTGCTTTTTAGCTGCTGGACCTGCTGCAGCCTTGGAAGTGCTCGGTTTAGAGTGGTTTCCGTATCTTCGAGACTCCTCATCAGAAGATCCCTTTTCAAACTTAATGGGCGATCCCCAATAGGACCTTTTGTAGGGCCCTTGACCACCATCGTCAGTTCGCTTTCGATTGACCATTTTCCCTTGTTGACAGGACTGACGCAATTGGTGGAAATCAGCGACAGTCATAGCATCGTCCCACGGCTTATCTCGTCGAATTTTGGAAATTACGGGGAAGCGGAGGGCGTAATTTATCAAGTAGTCCTTGCTTCGATTAATTTCAGAAGCGTTTACTTCGAGGACAACAGAATTTCGAGGATGTATCACGACGTCCGGACGCTTTCCTTTGAATTTTATGCATGGTACGTCTGATGTCACGAAATGGGGCTGGAGCGACTCGATAAGTGAGGCCAGCTCATGGTGCTTCAATCTCCCACAACCAACTCTCGTCACTGGATAAACATCCTATAACGTTAAATTTAGATTTAATCCCTATTCAAATACCTCAATTAACACATTTTAATATTGTGCTGATTAGAATCTACTGGGTATCTCTTGGGTACAACGATCAACTTATTCCGTGAACTTATATTCATTGTCATTTAAAAAATATTAAATCAATTATAAATTAACCAATGTATTGATCACGTTTAGAACAATAAATTAGAGTATTTTTGTCATTACTAAAATATTTAACCTGAAATTAGTACGGCAAACTCACGTGTCCGTCGAGGAGGCCTAGAATTAAGCTTGTGATAGTACCTCCACGACGCATTGTGTCAGCGTAATACCCTCCTACGATTAGAAGGTCCAAATCGTCCACACGATAACCCTCGACATACTGGAATATCAATCAAAATTGTTAATTATGAGCCAGAACCAGTATTCGACTGTCACGCACTCTAGCAATACCGCTCGATTAATGTAAATTAAGAATTACTTCCGGTTTTAGTTTAAGCCAAGTAGATTTTCGTTGACCAGGCTCGTACACCGAGTGCTGATGCTTGATCACTACGCCCTCTTCACAGTTCTCAACGGCTCTGTCCAGCAGCTGGATTACACCGCTCATGTCCTCACATTTCTCCTGATCACTGACATAGTAGACAGCCTCTTTTACCGTAGCTACCTTTTTTAAAAGCCCCACACGAGTTGTCAACGGTTTGTGACAAAGAGACTCTCCATTGAGAAAGACAAGGTCCCAGGCAACATATGCTGGACAATGAATCATGTCACCTTCCAGAAGGGTCTTGACGTCCATGCTCTTGCCCTTGGCAGTGAAACTTTTGTTGTTGTAGTTGTATGCCATCATTTCTCCGTCAATTACAAATGAGTCTATATTTGGGGATATCTGCTTCTGAAGCCTCGGTGTCAACGTATTATTGAACTCCTTGAACTCGAATCCTCCGCGAGAGAAATATTTGAAGACTTGCTCCTTCCCAACAGCACCGCGACCGCGCTGATAATGGATTTGAAACCTTTCGCCGTCAAACTTAGTTTCAACCAAAAAGGGAGCTGGAGGCAGAGTAATCGGATTCTTTTTCGATCCACTAATTATGACTTTCTCTGCGTTGTCACCGCCCCCTTCGGAGTTCTGTAGCTTGAGTCCCAAACAGAGCATAGGTTTGAAATAAGAGAACAAAAGTACCGTTCCGGTTGCAACATCAACGTTGTCTGGGTCGTTGCAAACTTGACAAACCTGGAAATACATTATATGCCAGCTATCAGGGATAATTGAGATTATTAAGTGTCAATTAGAAGTGTCAACAAGGGTAAATAAGTATCCTTCGCATACCCGTAGAAGGCTCATTGTATCCAAAAGGTCCTTGGCTTTCGGATGTACTAAACTCAAAATGGTTGACTCGTTAATTCCCAGATCCATTTTCTTTAGGATAATCTTTGCTAGCCATTTTCCTTCAAGGGCTCCTATTCGCTGCACAATGCCCTGCAAAATTGTGACTTGTTCTTCTTGAGTTACTTTGCTCTCATCTGCATCCTTGTTCTTAGCCAATTGGTTCAAAACCGAATGGAGCTCTAGGAACACAACAATCAAGGCTTTGCATGTTGAAAAAACGCATTTATCTTTACCATGAACAATATATTAACAATCATTTAGCGCTACTGACCACTAATTTTAGGGCTTTTGGAAGGGTCACTGTGAGAACTCCTTGTACTGAGAACGGAATGAATGACCAGAGCGACGTCACCCGCAGCCAAGCTTCCAACAATCGACGGATTCTTGTAATTGTACAACTGCTTCCCATCGCTGTCGTTCTGACTGATCTTGTGAATTTTTGCAAATATACGACCCATCGTATGGTCTTTAATACCATACGAAGATCGCTCTCGGTCCCAAGTAGGGCACAGTAATCGAACGATTGAGAAAATACTGTCACCCTGAAAACACAAACCAACAGTGACACTTGGATTCAGACAATAACTGTTTTTCAATCAATCGTAGTAACTTACATGACCAACGTTTGAATCAAGGCTGCCATATACCTGCCTGTATTTCTTGCGAAAGTGTTCAAAATACGTCTTGATTCGGATGACCTTCTCTTCCTTCTTTGAGTTGGATACCCTTTCCAGCAAGTTGACAAAATCCAGGAACGGAATAATGGAAGATACTGTATCGGATTCAGCGTCATCGCCAGCATCTTCAGCCGATGTTATTGCCGGTAGGGACATTGATATTCCTTATGAAAATTAGCCAAATCGTCTAAAAACAGAGCATACCAACGCGTTGGTATGGTTGGTATCCGTTGCAACGGATCCTCTTCCTCCTGACAAAAAATATCAACTGAAACTGTCAACAATACGTCTACGTGACGTTTACACAGTACAGCTGTCCCAGCGATTACTTCATTTGGCTGTTGATTGTATGGTTAATTAATAATTAATTAGTTAATTATTAACTAATGGCTTAATTATTAACCGAGTTATGTCGACGGAAATGAATTTACTGATTAATCAATTAAGGACCAATATTAACTTAATTGGACTTTTAAAACTCTAATTCTCAAATGATGTAAACAAAGCTGTCGCACTAAATGCTCCTCGTCCTCGCGGACCAAATCAAACCACCCAACCTACTAACCAGCAGAGTTTGGCCAAAGGACTGAAACGAGTTTGAGAGCTGAAAAGCTGTAAATTAGCGATTCTTAAGATACAATTTTCTTTTTTAAATTCAGAATAATGCTTCCAATATAAATGACGGAAAATAAATTCGAGAAATTTTAATGATGAGACTAAATACTAAACTCTGTTAAATACAAGAAGTTGAGAATTATACAGAAACTGTGGAAATCAATATTTAACTGGGATGAAAATGTAAAGGTCGTAATAGGAATTTTCTAAGTAAACAGAAACGAACTGGTGAAAAGTTCAATAAATTTAACAGCGCTTGAAATGGAGTAAAGCTTCTTTTGTTAATGTCGAGGAAGGATTTTAGGGTCGATGAGACGCTGAAAGTCCATATTCGTGGAACAGCCAAAAGTGTCATCAGTCAAGTAGCCGTCGATGTTGAGTCCACCTTCATCAGCAGTTGGGCCTCCCTTCCTGTACTCCAATACCAGGCGACCATCCTCCGTCTTGTCCATAATCTTGGCCTCCTTATAGTCTGACAATCCTGGCTCGCCACAATCTCCCAGCTCCCATACCTGCAATAAAAGGAATTGGTAATAAAGCTGTTGTAATCAATCAAATACGAAATCAAAAGAACAATTTCAAGAAAACTGAAAGTTGAAATTGAAACTTATTATAAGAAGATTAAACCGTTTACCTTGAAGGCGATAATGTCTTGACTATTGATTCCATCAATGCCCGAGACAGTTGCTAAGGTCGAGTAGTCAACAGGATCTGGGCCGTCGTCGTTAATAATTGGCGTCGGAGCAGTATCCTCTGTTTTGTTGCGCAGAATTTCAGACTTGAAGGTATAACCTGGAAAGTATGACGTAGACGAGGATTTGTTGCCCCGTTTTGATCGCAAGGCTCGACGAGGAAATTTAGCTTCTGCGCGAAGAAATTCAACAGTTGTGTCAACAGTGGCAAGGAGTTCCAAACTCGAATCCAATTCAATAGTAGTGTTGCCAGTATTCTCAGTCCTAGAAGTGTTCGCTTCGGCTGTAGTTTCGTCGCTTGGCTCAAGGGGTTCAGTCTCGTTCTCTTTGTTCTGAGTCTTATCAACGTTAATTGGTGTTACTTTGGGAGTTAAACGCAGACGCTTTGACACGGATCGCATAAGTCTCTCCCTCCGTTTAGCTGAGCTGCTTTTTCGAGCGTTGTCAACTGTTTCCGGCGTGCGCCCAACATCACTCAGAGGCTGAGTTGCTTTCTTTGGAGCACCGTGAACCGTAGACGGAAAAGGTGCATCTGACTCTTCCTTGTCTTCATCGACCTCAATTCGAACCTGATAGTGATCAGGCTCCAATCTACGCCTTGGTGAAAGAATTTTTCTTCCGCTGATTGCTTGTGGCATAGTCGATCCAGTAGTGTTTGGAGTGTGGAAAGTGTCCACCTCATCGATTGTGCCGTAAATCCGATTTAGTGTGACGTAAGTGTTAGTGGACGTAGTCGTAGTACTAGTACAGCTGCAACCCGATGTTGATGAAGAAAATTTTGGGTGTGGATTTAAATGGCATCTATCAATTGCAAAAAAAAAATAAAATATATGTATATGTAAACTTCGGATTGATCGAATGATCCCTCTCAACCAAACTGTATCCCAATATCCTCCAACTGAATTATTGTTAAATTTCAGACTTTGAAAATCGAATTTGAAGCGAAAAATCATTCTGAAAAGTTCTTATTTTCTTCAATAGTCGATATTTTGCAGTACTTACTCGAATACGCTGTCCCTGGCACTGTAGTAGCGAATAACATTAATTGAATCCTCGTCACGCAAAACGTAAATCAAGTCCACCATGACCTCCAGCCTCTCCATCGAATTTGAGCAAAATTCTTGTGCCAGGAAATCCTTGAGGTCTTGAATTGTCTCGCAGTCGTTTGGAATAAAGATTGCGAACCTCCGCCTGCAACAGTACCGAGCCTTCAACTGGACTTCCTGATGAAAGTTGACCTTCATTCCAAATTTAATGGCAGTCATTCTGAAGACACAAGATTCGGAAAATCTATTCGACGATCTGAGCAAAGGCTATGAGAGAACAAGAAGGAATTCTGCACCAGTGACGACAGCGACAGTGACGCAAGTTACCGACCAGCGGCAGCTCCACACTACGACTAACTGGTTCAGAAATCAAATTCGTGGAGCTCTTTTATAGCCTACAATAATTAAAAATAGAATTAATCGTGCTTTTATAAAATAAAATCCGGCAAACTATCTTATCATTAAAGGGTCTCTTCTAGACCCCTTTACCAGGTAGATGACTTACACTCGACCACCCGTTCGTCACCTTCTGCCTTGTGTCACCTCGTCCATTCATATATAATCTGGAAGCATTTTGTTCTACCTTATCAAATCAGGGAGGACTAATTGAATTTCTTTAATTTTAGACTTAATCTTTTTAACTTACGATTATCGAATGTTTCCTTCCTTCACCACCAGGATCCTTAATGATGCAGATCTACTTAAAAAACGTTTTATAAGCGACAGATAATTAATAATTAGTTAACTAATTACTAACTATTGATTTATTACAAAGCCTCTTTTCAAAAGCTTTTCATAACATATGACTCGTATGGACTTGAAAACAAAACTTCACTTTTCAAATTCAGCGCCTTTTCTCGAAACCATTTTTTTTAAATTGCTTTTGCTTAATGGCTTCTTTTTAACCTGTTTTCAAAAGTTCTGAGGTAATTAAATTGAAGCCCAATTTAATTAATATCATAATTAAATGCAATACAAACTTTAGAAGTTTCCAGAAATTAGAACTCGAATTCCGCCGACTTACTATTTAGAGTTTTTTCTTTACAGGTAAAAAGGCTATCATCCTAATCAAAGTTACAAATAAACGCGAAGGGGTCCGAATTCTCACGAAATTCAATTTTTCACGCTGACTGAAAAAAATAAGTCAAAGTTAATCACAATCAGTAAAGCATTAAAAATAATAAAATTTTATAGGTAAAATAAAACGACAGGAAGAATTTTAAGCCCAAGGTCTATAAGCTTTTAAGCTTTTTTATTTTTCAGCTGATTGAATTTATAAGAAAAATCATTTTAAAAAAAATAGTAAAAGAATTACTCAATATGAAAATATGATGCATGATGCATGCAGGTAATTTTCACAAATTGATAACATAAAATGAAAGACACGTTAATAATGACGCACCTCAAAATGAAGCAACATCGTAGTTAATTCAAGGAGTTTGTTTGCTTGAAAATCTTAAATGTTTAAACAGCTCGAAGTCCAAAACCTCCACTTACTCAAAAATTAAAAAAAAATATATTTTTTAATCCAACCACTCCTTTCTTTTTATTCCAGAAATTGCTTTTCTATGTTTCCTTAAAAAAATATCATTATTCATGACAAATAGGTGACGGCAAAAGTGGACAATTTAGAAAGCTACTTATTCCGGATTAGTCATTTGCTTTTCTTTGACTTAGCTACATTAAAAAAAAAACTTCTAAAAACAAGTATGTAAAAATCCTAAAATTATGGACATTCCTGGAAGACTAGTAGAAGTGTTTCGCACATGGAAATTGGGGAAGCTCTTAACACCTTTGCTGGAACTTGAAATCGATATAACAATGCGCTATTCTTCTGCTTTAAAACTAATGCCCTACGACTGGGATTCGAAGATGCGTCAAATGCGGTTTAGACGCCGTGGTCCGAGTCACGTCATTTGGTCCATCGTCCGAACGGTTTTTGTGGTCCACGCTGGTCTCATTTGGGCCAATTTTATAAGGTCACTGTATGACCCCAAAGACAATTTCGAGGAGCACGCTTGGGTCTTTTTCGCTGCTGCAGCCTACTCTGTTCCAGCACTTTGTCAGCTCGTAATTACTTGCCACCTTGAAGAGCTTTTTCTACTTTTCAACGGAAGTTTAGCCTTTTACAGCGATTTTGAAGGTACGCATATACAGTAAACGATTGAGCTTCTTTACCTAGGTAGTTTTTTCTTGTGCACAATTTTGTGCATTTTTTCTTTCAAAATTCAGATTATTTCGAAAGCCAAACAAGCCCAATGCAGGCTGGGACCAGGACCGGCTTGTTTGAATAGTTTTCAATATTTTGATTCTTCTAGCTGTTTTTTTTTTAGAAAAGTACTGGAAAACAGGTTCGAATGCCTTTGGTCACTTCGTAGCATTTCTAATTGGAAGCGCAATATTAACCTCCATGACCCAACCGTACTTTATTCATACCCTCTACCTCATATCCCCGTTTTCTAAAGTATTTTTCGTCAGTTCCGTATTTCTCAATGAACGTTCATCGACGCTTATTATTTACCTCGCAGCACTTCCGAGCCTATGGGGCTGCCTCATAGGGTAAATTCTAAAATCAATGCACCAATTACAATCAATTTCGTTAATCAATTGCAACTAATTAAAATTATTTTCCTTCCATCGACAGGTGGGGCACTGTCATGTTCTTTTCCACAATATGGCTTCATTTTATTTACACGGTACTCTTCATTACACAAAACAGCACGTAAGGAAAATGAGGTTTAAGCGGTTTTTAAGCGACAGCTTGTTGAATTTCATTGTAAATAAAACTTAATTAATGTTTGTCAATTAATTATAATTAATTGAATTAAGCATACTTTTCACATTGTGCACTCTTAATTACACTAAATATTCTTCAGTCACTATTCACTAATAACAATTTTTAGCCCGGGCCAGGGTTTATGTGCCCGTCATGTCCGTCCGTCTGGGACACGCTAGCGGACGAACCACATTTCACAGCGTTCCTAAAGTCTACACACATAACCTATGGGACAATGTGAAGGTTAAGTTCGAAGATGGGGTTAGTGGGTAATCTCGGGCCAACGATTTTTTTCGTAATGTCTAAATTGTAATTTGTAAGAACACATCAAGACGAACCAGGGCTTATGTTACAAGAATGGGGTAATTAGTAGATGGTGACAAACAGGTTCAGTATGTTAAACTTTTTTAAACAGAGTGAACAGTTTGAAAATGTTGTGAACACAAGGAACATTTTTTTTCTCAAAACTATTCATAATGTTCAAAAGTATTCAAAACAGTTGCCTAAAAACGGTTCATTTGATTACATATAATAATGAATTTCAAAATGTAAGTTTGACGGATGACCTAGCACCTCGGTAAACAGCGTTTGGCTTAATTTTATCGCTTCGATGTTACAAGGTTTGTATTCTTGTTAGCTATAGCTACTTAACCTATTAAATTGAGTTTTATTTTAATTACAACTCGGTCGTATATTTCAGGGCTTCTTGGCCGGAGGAACGGATCAGGGATTGTGCCCGCCTACCTCAAACAGCCTTTTCAACATACCGTGCGCTTCAAATACTCTGTCTTCAAGCGAACCACATAATTCAGTCCTCGATGCTCATCATTGTTGACCTGACAATGACCCTAGCGGTCGTGTCCAACAATATTATGATCGTGTATCATGCATTCCTTCCCGTGTCAGCCTTCATTGTCTTCGGAGCTTACTCGGCGGGCTCTACTGTGTCACTCTTTGTCGTATACATTAAATTAGGTGAACTGCATCATTTTTCTAAGCAATTTGTAGGTTCCTGGAAGGTGAGCAGGAAGTACAGTGGTCCAGGTGAAAGAGCGCTGATGGTCAAGCACTTCACGTCATGTCGCCTAAATCGCTTCGAAATGGGCAGCGTTGGCTACTTTCAGAAACCAACAAGTATCCGCATTGTCGGTAAAATCATTTTCTATACAACCAAGTTCCTTATGGTCATGAGACCCAAAACAACATTCGAATCAAACTGGACTCGTACAGCAGAGTACTGATTCATCTGTTATAAGTACTTGTCTACAGAGCTAAATTGTTGCTGTATTGACAACTTGTATGCAAAATGCAAAAAAATTGTAGTTAATTGTACAAATTGAACCGCTCTGCTCAAGAGCACTAATTAAGCGAATTAGGAAATTAGATTTAGGTGAGAATGCCCAATCTTAAACACTCATCGCAACCTCCATCCCTCGTCAATACATTTTGAACTGTCATTGTCAATTCAGGAACTTATTTTTACCTTTTCAAGTATCTCAAGCAAAAAAAAATGAAAAATTGACCTAAATTTATGAATAAAAGTTGTGAGACGGTACTGAAATCTTCGGTCTTTCTTAATTGCATTTCGGAAGATCAAGACTATTCGGAAATTATTCAGAAGTGTTCATTCTTAATTTCAAAATAAGTTTTTTTTTAAACAAAATATGTCAAAATACAAGGGAATTTGCAGTTTATTGTGGTTATTTATAATTGGTGAAATCGCTGGAAAAATGGCAGTAAAATTTGAGAAGCTTGACCTTAGCAAAGAACTAATTTTAACTGAAGTTGAAGATATAAAAGCATTTTTCAAGCACATAAGCTCAAGGCAGCCTCCAATTAAATTACAGGGAAAGATTCCAGCAAAAATTTCATTGGATAAAAAACAGGGTGGAAAAGCTGGACGAGCATGTAAGTGGGGTGAAATTTTAAGGTCAACTTTGGGTCAAAGTTTAAGGTCAATTTTGGGCCGAAGGTCAAATGAATGTTTTGTTTTGAAAAGTTATAAATAGTGGATCGGCAGCGACCACCTTGCCCGGACAGGTCGGTGGAGGCACGCTTGGTGGCCTCTTTGGTGGGGCTACGACAAATATTCTGACGGCTGCTGGGACTTTATTTGGTGCAGCGGCGGCGGCGGGACAGCAGGCGGTGGCTGCCCAGCAAACTGGCGGAGTCATAACGGCCATGTCCCCTGCTCAACAAATTCTAAACATGAGGTCATGCCCGGCAAACAACATGTCGGTTTGTGCTCCTTCGTAAGTTTACAATTGTTTTTTTTTTTTTTTTTTTTGGAAACGTAAATTTTTAAATATTGCTTTCTAAAATTAGTGGGCAATGCTTCTTGGCTGGGGGTGTTTCAATAGGGAACTGTGCCATGGGCCTGCTAGTTTGCTGCACACGTAATTCGTTTAAAAAACAACCACGCCCAGTAGTAGCCTTGTATTTTTTTTTTTCAAAAACGTTTTCATAATTGAATTTTTTCAGAGAGGCAGGAAATACCTTATACTTGTTCGGCAACAAATAATTTAGTATCGATTAAGGATAAGCTCAGCTCCATTGCCAGCAATGATATCGACAGATCCTGCCAATTTGAAATTTATAAAGCAGTAAGAAACTAAACATTTTCAAATTTTAAAAAAATCCATCGGAACTTTTTTAACCTTTTTATTTAAAAAAAAAAGGATCAAAACATTTGCCAATTGCAACTGGATTTCGATACGTTTGAAATGGAAGCACCGCTCTGGGGTGAAGATTGTTCCGTCGATTCCGTGATGACCGTTTCAGATTCCGTCACGGTTCGAAACGGATTTCCGCTCTGTGGAAAGCATAACGGAACAAAAAGTACGTTATCTTAGATTTTCCTAATTAGTTTAGAATTTTTAAATTTAAGTACGTTTAAAAAATATTTTAACAGTGCATTTGGCCTATGGGAGATCAAGCCGAATCACGCTTTCGTTTAGGAAGTCAGCAAAAAGTTTCTACAAGATTCGCATCAAGCAAATTGAATGCAATTCAGCTGAGCGAAGTAAAGCCGTTTTCACTATTTAAAAAAACTATTTTTAAAATTTAAATTATGACTCTTGTTTTGATTTGTGATTTTTCAGTTCCAGATCAATGCTTACAGAACCACGAGGGTTATACTGGGCTAATCAAAAGTTTCGGATTTCCGCTCTACATGATTAACAATCAAAAGTACACGGTTTGTATCAACGCTAAAGCTGTAGCTGATCACGGTAAAATTACGGTGAGTTACGACACCACTTAAACATTTTAGAATCCGTGCAAAATACTGAAGCTTTTCTCAATTTAGTGGCGTGAATGCTCCAATCAGGAAGCAGGAAGCGATTCGGAACATAATTTCATGATGTCCGAATACTTCGTTTTCGACATACCGCCTGAAACCGGAAACGAAACGGAAACATACTACAATTATTACAACTACTACAATTCCCCAGATTCCAATCTGTTCATTCCCACGGAAGGGTTCTCGTGCTCCAAAACAAGCTACGTTGAAATCCACGGTGAAGACAAGCACTGTGGCGCAAGGTTCATGGCCCGAGCCAAGTACCTTCGAAGTAAGTTAACAGTAAATCACTGTTTCTGAAGCAAAGCTAACGAAACACATTTTGTAGCCGAAGCACGGCCATACATGCTCACGGTGAAAGTGGCAGAAGATTCGGCAGAGAATTTACCTGATTTCGCCATGTATCGAATTCCTGGAATTCGAAGAACGTCACCCGCTGGCGGTTTCCCGGAAGCAATTCCAGCCAACGACTGTGAGTACAGTTGGAGCGACAACTCGACGGTCCCTGTCCAAGTCCCGTCGACGCAAGGTTTCGAACCGTGTAAAATCCTGACCAAGCACAAGATTGGAAACGTTCAGTACGACTTATGCGTCTGCGCCAAAAAGGATGGAGCCAATATTCCAGAAAAACCAAAAAGTAGACCTGACCTTCTCGAAAGAAAAGGGTTTTGCCTCCATTATTCAGTTTCCTAAAAATTCATTTCTAAATTTTAAATTAATTTAAGTTAATGTTAAAATTTCCAGCCCTTGAAGTGTTGAGCATTATTTATTACAAAGCTATTTTTCTGAAGACGCAAAATTTTAATTTCTTTTTTTTTTAACCACAATTTTGAATTTTTGAAGAAGAAAATGTCTGGGAATTTTGTGCTTGATTTGAATCACTTAAAATGGCATCACTGAGACATGGCCTGGATCTGAAAACGAATTTCCTCTGTTTCGTTGGTTTCTGCTCCACCGTTTTCTCCGCCCGATGGCGGGGGAGGATTTGGTGGCGCTTTCGGTTGGAGTGTGGGATCTTGCGCAGGATCCAGTGGGGCCAATGTGAATTCAACATCATCTTCTTCGGTTTCTTCTAGGTCGGGATCCGTGTCATTTTCGTTGTAAAGCAGCGCCTTTGCAGCAGTACCCTTGGACCCCTCCGAAGTACTCTTGGAGTGGGAGTCTGAAACCGACGTGGAATTCGTACGCGACGAGGTCGAATCCTTGGACGAAGAACTTTTGCTTGAACCCGACTTGGCATGACCTCCTTCGGATGTGCCGACCTTTGACCCTTCGGAACCCCCTTGATCCACGCCTTTCTTCTTACGGTGTCGTCGTCTCCCGTTGCCGCCGCCATATTGAGCACAACTCGGAATGCACATCGGAACAACGCTTGAAGTCCCTGCTCCTCCGAAACAGCCCATTCCTACAAAACATGCAATTTAGGAAATAGCATGTTCCCAAATCCCAATATTTTTACAACAAAGTTCGTAGCACCTCCAAAGTTCATTCCAGCGTTTGCGCTTGGAGCGCAAGGGTTACAACATGGATTGCAGTTGGGCATGCAAGGGTTGCAATTTGGCATACAGGGGTTGCAGTTTTGCATACATGGATTGCAATTACTAGTAGGCATGCATGGGTTACATCCTTGCATACAAGGGTTACACTGCGGGTATCCGTACGGCGACGGGTAGCAAGGGTTACACATGTAGGGATTACAACAAGGGTCACACGGCGGAGGCTGCATCATAGGATACGGAATGGGTATAGGGTATGGAATTTGCTGCGGCGGCGGTGGACACGGCGGTGATGGCTGCTGAATCACGGTGACCTTTGGCTTGCGCCTGCCTTGGTTTGGCGGACAACAGACCAGCGTTGGACGACCCTTCTTATCCAGACAGTAGTAACCGCCTTCTTTGCAGTCGTCAGAATCTGAGCCCGAACCGGAGCTGTCGTCGGGTGGACAACAGTATTTTACACGCTGCCTAAAGTGAGGAATTATGTACTTTTTGACCTTGACCTTCGTAAAATCGTGACCCTACCTAGCTTTCGGGGCACAAGGCCAGTCAGGACTGTTGTCAAAGTCCAGATCAAGGCATTTCTGGCGCGGTGGACAGCAGCGCGGCGGTTTGGGACAGCAGAGTCTAGGCGGACATATTGGCGGAAGAACGACATACTGTGTCTCCGACCGCTGCGGTGGACAGCACGGTGCTGGAGCTTGGCAGTACACAGTCATTTCCGGTTGACAAGAATCGTTACCAGTATTTCGACACCAAGTTTCTCTAAAATTTTGCAAACTGCCTTTTCCATTAACAAACTCAGAGAGGCGCGTGGGTTGACACGAGTTATTGTATTGCCAGCTCATTCCAGCTTCCCAAGAATTTTTTTTATTACAATACTTATTACTACTACGCTATTTCCATCAAAGATTTTCAAAAATGATTTTTGGAAAACGATACAATTACATATTAAAAATAACAAAATGGCCGGCCGTCATGTCAGCGTTTGCGAAGAGACGCTCTTCTTCGGTTCTGTGAAGTTTATCCGTTCCTAATTTTTTAGGCATCTGCCCAATAATCTCAGAATTAGAGTTCGAACATAGTTATTGAATGCATTCCGATACATTTGGCTTTAACTGCGGATTATTTACAAGGTATTTAATTATTTATTTATTTAAAGTTAATCATTTTAATTTGGTAGTTATATAATCTAGGACATATTTTAGGCTCTTCTTTCTCTCTTTTCGATATGGTATTAATTTTAAGAATGAAATATGAGGCGTAAAATAATTTTATTGGGAAAGAGCTAACAAAGTTAATTAGTTTAATTGAAAACACCTTTTAAGTTTTTATTTGTTTACATTTAGGAAGCACGATTGAAGTAATCGTAGTTAGTTATAAAATATTTAGGTAATAAATGATTATTCAGTATTTTTTTTCGATTTCTTTTTACATGAGATCTCTGACCCGGGATTAATTTGAAATTCTTGGAAACAAATCTTGTACAAATTTTCAAATTGTCTTAATTTTCAGTCTGTTCTGTTCTGTTATCGATATTTACAAAATAAGTTGCAATTAATTAATTGAAGTTCTTTTTTAAATTGTAATCGTGATTAACTAATCATCTTTAACGATCCTTGAAAGGAAATGAAGAAGGAGTAGGCCGAACAAGAGCCACCTTAGGAGTCCACGGTTGTTTGGCTTGCGCTCCTATCGTATCGTATCTTATCGTAACTTGTAAGCATGGTAAGTCATTGTAGACTGTTTAATTTAAGTTAATTAATGCTGGGCTGGGAATATACCAGAGAAAATATTTTCAATATTTCAGGGTGAGCGTAAGGGTCAGAATAAGTACTACCCGCCTGACTATGACCCGAAGAAAGGAGGCCTCAACGCCTTCTTGGGTACCCATGCTCTTCGAGAGCGGGCCAGGAAGATTCACCTTGGCATCCTCATTATTCGTTTCGAAATGCCCTACAATATTTGGTGTGATGGATGTCAAAACCATATTGGAATGGGGGTTAGGTATGCCTGAACTATCTCACTTGGTGGGTATTCGTCAATTAATGTCGCATTGTGAGAAGTGTGTTTGTGGAATTATGTTTTTAGGTATAATGCAGAAAAAACCAAAGTGGGCATGTACTACTCGACGCCAGTGTATCAATTTAAGATGAAATGCCACCTCTGTGATAATTACATTGAAATGAAAACAGATCCCGGGGTATGGCTCATATGGCGAAAACGCTCGTCACACTCATCTATGACATTTTACTGAAAACAGTTATACAATTTGTGGTTATATGTGTTTTAATAGAACTTGGATTACATAATCGTAAGCGGTGCTAGAAGGCAGGAAAGAAGATGGGACCCTACGACTAATGAGCAAGTTGTGCCAGAAGACAAACGTGTTTCTAAACAGTTGAATTCGGATCCTATGTTCAAGTGCGCTTAAAATTTTTTAATTTGTTGTAGTTATAAAATACTATTTAAATTCGAAAATATTTAGAATAAATTTCATACCATACTATCTGCTTTTACCAGGTTGGCGCACGTGGTAGATGACAAAAAGAAATCGAGTAACGTTTCTCCCACACTTGCCCTGCTGGCAGATTTGCAAGAGCGCAAGAAGGATGACTATATGGCCAATCGATTGCTGAGGGACCAGTTTCGTGTAAGGCAGTTCGGCAAAGAGCAATAAATTAAGTAGACACTTTAGATATATCGAAATATATTCCTGATAAGTGTGGTTTATTACTTTTACTTTTTTTTATAATGCTTTTATTATTCAGGCAAAGAAGAAAGAGCTGAAGAAGGCAGAGGACGAAGATAATTCAGTACTGAAAAAGTTTTCCCTGAATATTCCACTTCTCAAAGAATCGGAGGAAGATCAGCAGATTGCTTCACTTTTGAGGCTTCAGCCTGCCCGAAGTGTGTAGCCTATCACAACTTTATGGTCGACCGTACCTTGAGCAATTTTTATTTTTGATCAGGTTCTGAAGACAGGCAGCAAGAGGCCAGAAAAGAAATTGAAAAGAGATCCAACTTTCCCACTTTCACTCGCAAGAGTTCCTCAGAGGAAGATAAAACGAGGAAACAGTTGAGCATCGGAATTCGTCCTAAATCCTTACCTGTCTCTACGGATACTCAAGTCCCATCAACCTTACCCGTGCCTGAAATATATTCGAATAGTACAGTGCCCTTCACGCTGCCAGCATCAACGCTCACCTCAGATCTAGAATTTGTAGGCTCTTCAGACGAACCCCTTGTTTCCCCGCCTGCTACCGGTCCTATACCCACCGGAAGCTTGTCTCTCGTTTCCTGTGACTACAACACTTCTGACTCCAATTCAGAATAGAGCGTTCTTTTTTTTTAACTAGAATAAACTTCCGCATTAACGGTACGCTCTCCACCTTAATTTAATATTTAATAACGTCGGTATAACTTGATTATCTTCGCACAGTACTCAACCTGAGACACTGCCTTTGGCTTTGACGCGGACTTAAGTTGTGTTTCCACTGGGGGTGGCCATAATTAGATTAGATTCTTGATTGAGGTTGACTCTAGTTCTACTAGTGGATGTTGGCGTGTCATTGGCTCTGGATGACATGGAAGGTGACTTGGTATCAATGCTGGAGGCTGTGGTGAGGGTTCTCTGGGGCGGTTTGACACATAGGTAGACTGGACGATACAGAACCACGGACTCACCCGGATCTTGACCTCCGTCGTAGACTTGGCCCAACTGAAACTCTGGACCAATGTACATTCCGCCCTCGACATGGTCGGATGCAACTTCTAAAATGTCAATTTCAGTTGATTTTTACAGTTAAAATTATGTTCAAATTTTTCAAGCTTTTTTTTTTTCATCAATTTACCGTAGTGAATGACTGGCTGTTTAGTTGAATTTGGAATTCTGAAAGGAACTGTTGCAACCGTTATTGGAAAACTCATGAACAAATCTTCCCCTGATTTCTCCAATTCCACATTAACCTGGAGAAAGCGTAAGGATAGTAAAATTAATTTTTGATTAGTAAGAGTAAGTTTTAGTTGCAATAAATTTAGCTAATTATCTTGCAACGAAGCAATTTAGAATTGATCGAATAGCTTTCACTGCACTCTTACTAGCAATGTCAAAGCTTTCATCGTAAGAGAAAGTTGCATAATAAAACATGTTCAATTTAAGATTGTTTTTTTTTTTGTAGAAATAGGCCCTAATCTTAACTCGGCAAATGCAGTTTACTTTTATATTTTTGGCCGAGCCACAACGGTCGGCGGCACGTCCCACTTTTACTGTGACAAATGTCAATTTCTTGGCAGAAGACACGCCTCTAATTATGTGTAACCTACTTTGAGCATGTAGTAGATCTGCATGAGGCGACAGACTCCGAGGAGCGTTGGTGGCATCGTGGACACGACCAGTGTTTGGGCTGAATCCCACTTGGACCGAGTGTGCGGCTGGACGGGGGCACCGCGATATTCTAGAAAGTGTCGCAATCAATTAAAAAAAAAGAGTTGAATTCAACTCTTTTTTACAAATGTATTAATACATTTGTTTAAAACAAAAATACTTTAAAAGAGCTGTACCTAGGATTGTATGGGAAAGTTCTTTCGATACTCCGAGAACTCCTCTATCGATGTAATACTCCACATACTAAAGTAAAAATTTTTTTTATTAATTCTCTTAATTATGAGATTTATGCAATTAATTTAATTAAATAATTTTTATCCTCTGGATATGACGAGTCCTAACCTAACCTAACCTAAGTATAAATTATAATAATTTGATATTTACTTACGTTTGTACTTCTCTAGAACCTATTTTTTTTATTTAAAGAAAAATGCATACTTGAATGAGTTTGAGTTTGAGCCTAGCCTCATCATCAGTCTGATTGTCAATTTCTGCTTTCACTCGTAAACTTTCTCCACAGACGTAGGCGGAGCGCTCAAGCTGCGTTTTGAGGACCAACGGCCGCCGCTCGCAACAGAAGCAGCACGTCGTCCTCTTCGCTTGCCCAATTATTGGTTTCTGTCATGGAGAAAGTAACTTTAGCAAAAATCTAAACCAATCACACGCCTCCAATTTTTATCAGTGAGGGATTCAATTTCAATTACTCGTCTCCATTGATCATCAACTCAATTCCATTAGAAGCTTACCATGTACTCCATGTCCATGCAGTCAATATGTGGACCAATGATGGTAAAGTACTTCATTCCTTGGGGAGGGGAGGCGTAGGGGATGTCAATGGTAACCTAGGTAACGGCCACAAAATGGTTAACCTCTCCTTCCTGGAAGCTCATCTTTACATTTTGTGATGTAATGTTACCTTGACGTAGTAACGAATTGTTCCTGCTCTCGATTCAAAGGAACAAGGCAAGGAGCTCTCGGGCAGTTGAAATCGGAACGGAAACTGATGGACGCCACGTGGCAGGATCGGAACGGTCCCTTCGGCCTTCTCTAAAATACCGCAAAATTCGCTCGTCTAATTTTTAAATTATAATTAATAATGTCAAAGTCGTCTAGCTATTTCATAAAAATGCAAAAGAGAAAGTCAGATGCCTCAAATATTTCGAGGAGAAAGTTAAGATGAGAAAAAGAGAAAGTGAGAAACAGGTAACCAAGTACCCCAGGTGTAACCCTTACTAACCCCTTTCGGTAAAAGTTTATAATTAAAAGTTAAATTAAGCTTGAGCGCTGAGGCCTACTTTACCCTTAACTATCTACTAATTAAAATTGTTAATTACTCTTACCTTTTCCCCAAATTATAGCTCGATCATCTACTAGAAATTGGTCATCTCTCACGGTTCGTCTCTCTCCGCCCACGATCACTTTCCATTCTGTGTGGGCCTTTCCGCGGACGACTACCCTGATGGCTTTCAAAGGAAAAAAAATGGTGAGTAAAAAAACCCAAGGGCATAGGTCGTTCGTTAATGAGCCCTTACAAAGGGCCCTTAGTAATGAGCCCGACTTGTGTGCCATGGTCACGGGAGCAGCATTTATTAGCATTAGAGCCACACGCTCTGCCACTGGACTGATAAGCATGGTAATGAGTCTCCAAAAGACTACCGACAGGGAACTCAAATAAGTCCGGGATAAAAAGAAAGTGGAAAAATCATGACTCGAATTCTAAACTTAACTTTTTTCGAAAAAAAAAAATAGGGAGAGAAAGCAATGATTTCGACTCCTCCTTCACTTTCTCCCGTGTCAGCAGCAGGAGCCATTTCTAAAAATTGCTTCTCTCCTACTGCGCTTTGAGCTAAAAATTGATTCCCCTTCATTTTTGCTATTATTAATTCATACTATGACAGGTTATTATTGGACGTACGTCAATTTAAATTAAAGATACCACGAGCCGCTAATTTGTAAAGCTGCTTTCTCCAGGTACGCTTTCCAGAGCTCTGAACAATTTGACTATTACTCAAAAATACGAGATTTCAGATAATTTTTATATAATAAAAAACTGGAGGCTTTTATCGTGACTGCGTGACTAAGAGCAGGGAAGTGGAGTGGTCCCAGAAAAAGTCCCCTGCCAGACATGGGCTACCTTTTATTAAAGCTAACAAAAATGGAAAACAGTCGGGAATAAAAAATGAACTTAAAATGTAGCTATACAAACGAACCCGACCTAGAACAGTGGGACACATAAATTAAAATTAAAATCCTCCTGTTCTAGGACGGGCTTGTTTGGCTAGTAGCAGGAGAGCGTCATTATAAATCACACTGGCGAATCTAGTAGAGTACTACTATTTCAGTTGTAGAAAATTGTGCTGGAAAAACTAGTTGGCGTCCTGTTTATTCAAGTTTTTTTTTCTTTGAATTACCTCGTAACTTAAAATTTTCAACCGTGTCCAGGATGACATGTCCCAAGAGCACTTCTCCAGCGTAGTACATCTCCTTCTCCAGTCGAATGTCAAATTCTCGAATATAGTCCATGCTGCCAGGTCAGTGACAGTGGTCCTGGAAGTTTGTAATTAATTGTCTACTGTTCCAGTCCAAGATTTCCAGAAAGCGGAGGAGCTCCCTTTCCGTCCGATTACTTAATATAATGAACTCATTTTCAAGCGTTCCCTTCAAATGCCTTCACGGTTCCCTTCCCAGGGCTTTCGAAATCCGCATTTCGTTCCGCAGGCCCGTCGTCAAAACAAATGGATTCCCAAGGCCTGTCACATTCGAAAAAGAAAGGCAGCGAGGCACTTTCTCCTAAAACAAGATTTAGAAATTTTTTGTTAGATCGATTGGGACAATGCCTACGAGCATTCTCAAAGAGAATAGTTTATGGATTATGAGAATGGAATTCCAGTAGTTTTGTTTAAAAAATCCCTTAAGATACAGGGTCCCAGCCTGAGCCAAAAATCCTTCCTTGTCCTTCTGCGCCCTTACACTGAATTTCAAGGAACAGCATCTTACGCGGCTGAATTGCAAGAAACAGCATCTTACGCCGTATTTCCAGAAACAGCGTTTTTTATGGCCCTTGGATAGAATTCAGAGAGCATTTTACTGGCAGTATTTGCATTGAATCTGACTCTTGGGATTTTGAGTAGCCGAGAATAATATGCCACTATCACTACCGCAAAATACGTAAATCCTACCTTCTAGATAAATCGCTAACATTTTAGCTTTACATCTGAATACCTTTGAATCGGCTTTTAAAAAAGCTTTTTTGCTGATTTTTAACATTTCTTTTCTCTTCTAAAAGTCCTAGACCTGTGCGTGCAGGGCAGGCACGACTTACACGCATTCAAAACCAATCATTTCCAGGAGCCGTTCTATACACCGTCATTTTCCCGTACTTTGAAAGGATGAAAGGAAAAGGTAATTTTAGATCAAAATGAGGCACTTTTGTCCCAATGAACTTTGACCTTTGGCATGATCACAGGGAGGCTAATGGATCTCTCTGGATTCGAAATTCTGTGAGATCAGTCTTTTTGTGAAAGAAACTAATTGGATAGTTCAAATTATAATGAAACTGGATACTTCAACCGCCTCCCTATTTATTCACCATGGCCCAGTGCCTTTAGCTCCAGCATTCCAGCTTGTTAAGGGACTAGGAGAATAGATGCCTTCAAATAAGGGTACTTTGGAATTTTAATATTCGAATGAAATACGAACAAGGACAAACAAAAGATCAATTCAAAAGGAAAAGGGCGACGGTGGCCGACATTTCCTCGAGGAATTGTCAAAGCCTGTCTTTTTAGAAAGGTTTTCCTTTTTTTTGGAATGGGTGGTTTTCCTCTTTTTTTAGAAAAGAGAAAGGAACAAAGAAAGTCCATTTACCTTAGGAAATGAAGGTGTAAATTGTCCTTTATGAATGGGAAGTGAAAGTATCCTGTCAAAGGCCAAAGGAAGCTTCCAAGTACTTTTGTTTAAGCACAGACAGGAAGTGTGGATCAAGGTCGTAAAAGTGTCCCAGAGACACCCACATTCTGGAGATTCTGAAGGGGCCCTTATGCAGGGTACTTGATGGAAGTGACACCAAAGTGTCGGTCTGGACTACAGTTGTGTTGTAAGGTTTTCTAATAACATCTCGAGATGCTCTCGGGACATGAAAAGTTGATGATGATGAATTCATACATCTTTTATAACAACAAGGCAATGGGCAACGTCATAGACATGTACAGAGGGCTTCTTTCTAAAAGTGAAAGTCGACATACGAAAAGAAACTGTCAAAAATCGAAAGAAAAGCCAAAATGCCAAAATAGATGTTGAAATTCAAATTTAAGTATTCTGCCTCTCGTTGTGCGATCTTTAAAAATCTCTCTGTATTAATTTTAATACCGGCTTGAATTTCTCAATCATCATGGCCAATGTAACTTCTAGCCAATTATTTCTACCTTATATTATTGGAAGGTGAAGCATGTAATTTTAATAATTGTTCTTTCCATGTTCCCCCCTGAATCAATTGAAGTGAAAGTCAATAGGACTTTCTCTGCATTTCTTCTGCAACCGGTTCAACTAAAAAAAGCATTGGGAGCTATTTCTAAATAGACAGCTAATGAAACCCTGTATGAAAGTGCCCTTTGAATTTGCGAAATTTCAAAAATCGAAGGGCTGTACTTCAGAATTGATTAAGGGCTTGTTCAAGATTTTGAGGACAAATGAAATGTGAACCACTTCACTTTTCTTAATTAAGATGACTTTCACAAGGCCTTTTAATCAATAGTCAGCATTGTTGAAACCAAACCAGAATAAAGGGCTACGAAATTTGTAGAGCACGCCTTAGCAAAGTAAATATTAAACCTCAATCCAATCACCTCACAAAGCGCTCTCCTTCCGATTCGGAAATGTTCCTGTTCAAACAAACGCAGTTGAATAGAATGAAAAGTACGTTGAATTTTATTCGGTATAACAGTAACTGTAATGGAAAAACTGCAAATTGCTTTCCCAAGGCTCAAATGCATACGACTTTTTCAGGGCCAATTTTGTAGTTAAATCAGGAAAAAATACTTCCAAAATCAAAATGAATAAATATATTGGCATACACTTTGGCGAACACCTTGCGACGTAACTCACTGTTGCAGTAAAACATAAAATATTACGCAAATGTAATAAAGCTCTTAGAAAGCCTTTAGAAAATAGGCCGTTTTACCTCAATATCATCTCCCGAAAATCTTGCACATCGATAATCATCTCCTATTTTATCATCCATTTCCTTATATATTCTGACTTTTTTTTGTAGTGTTTAAAGTTCCATTAATTTTGTTTGAAAATGTGTTTTATTAAAGTTTTAAAATAAAGTCAGGAGAAAGTAGGAAGAAAGTGTTAGAGCCTTTTAGCACTCGGAAACCTCATCCACTTTCTCTTTGTTTCTTGGTCCTTGAAGAAAGGAATTCTTTTCATTTGTTTTCCCATTGAAATCAGCTTCTCATTATCATTTGAAATGAAAGCAAGTTCGTCTCAGTTCTAAAATGCCTTTTGTTCTAATTCCCTCCTCCTTTCTTGTTCAAATGACTAGAACACAAATTTGAGCCATTTCAGACTTTATAGCCCAACTTTTCTCCGTTCCAAGGAAATGACTTTTTTTTTTAGTTTTGAATTTCGAGGAGAAAGTACCCAGTATCCATGACTTTCTTCAACACCACAACCACCTTGACTCGAAGAAATTGAAGTTTTGGATTAAATCGATCTTAGGGAAATGCAAAACACATTTTACTTTTTCCACGCCCTGTATCCCTCCCCTTCAACTTTGACAATTGAGCCCTTGACATGTTCTCAGAAGGCATCTCTGCATAATGCTTATTTCCCTTTCATTTCACAACTTTCTCCTCTGTAGGAGCCTATCACATCACCAAAATCTTTACTTTCTTTTCAAACTCTCTCCCCTGTCATTTCCCCCAAGTTGAAAACACCCGCGAAATCTTGGAAAACACTAGGAAGAAATTGGGAAGAACTAAAACAAGATTATACTCTGCAATGTAAAGTTGCCTATTTTCAAAATGAACTCGCACTCAAGTCCTAAAACCGCGATAGGAAACTTTGACGAAACTTTCTCCGCATCGAAAGACAGTGGAATTAGAATTTTGAGTTTCAAAGCAATTTCGTCGTAAGTTCAAAACGGCAAATTCTGCTCAGATTTACGACTCGAAACATTGAAAACGTAATTACAAGAGCTTTCGCATCTCGTGATTTATAATCCCCTAAACCCCACGTTCACTACAGAGTATTTGACAACTTTAGATGTAAGGATTTGATAGCAGGAGACAGTAAATCCCAATTAGTTTTATTAGGTTAGTGCAACTTAATACCTAGGGAAATTAACAATAACTTTTGAATTTTATTAACATTGAAAGATTTATCCCAGAGTTGAACTGATCTTAAGTTTATAAAAATTTTGGGGCGAATGCATATTGGGTGATCGATGGAGAAAGTTGTTTTAGAGGAGAAAGTTGAAGTGCGTTCTTCAAATTTTCTGAATTGAAAACAAAATAAAAAGTAAGGGACCATCACTCAAGTGTATGATGCCATTATTGATGACACATTTTCTAAACAACGGGGATTGATGCGCTGGGAGAGGAGCTCGGGAAATTCGTTTTAAGCGTTTGTTCTACTTTTTTCAAACATGCTCTACTTTTTTTTTGAAAATGGATCCACACTCTCTCTGTCGCCAACAACTTCATAAAGACATGAAAGAGAGGTCAGTGCCTGAATACTAAAATACACTTTCACCACTTTCTCTCTCTCTTCTGAACGTGTTTATCTGGAAGTTGCTGTAGGGAAGGGAAATCCCAGATGGACCAAAAAAACATGCATTTTCAATCTCAAACAATACCAAAGAGATTCCACCACAAATTCACAAAATCCTGCTTTTCACCAGAGATCAAAATTCACTGGAAAATTTACTGTTTTGTTATAGGCCCCTCTGGCAATTTAAACTTAGAATTTAATTTTATTTTGAGAAATATAAAACAGAAATTGATACATTTTCAGAACTCGTCCGAAAAAAACAACTCGTTCAATCCTACTCGCAAGCTTTGGCTGCACTTTAACTTGCAACCACAAAGTTTTACGAGTTTCCGTGTCGCATTGCCCTATAAAGTTACTTGAACTTTTTGTTTTGAAATATTTAACAAGGTCAAAAAGTATTGGATCATTATTTTAGGTTTATGACTACGACAGTTTACGACGCTCGAGTTTGTTCTTAAGTATGAAGTGCATTGTCACTACTGGAAGACACTAACTTTCAAGCTTGGGTACAATTTAGAATAGAATAAAAAAAAATTGAAAGTGTTGAGAAATGTATAGCCAAGCATTTCAAAATCGAAGTTTTTGGAAAAACTTATTTTACTAATAATGATTCAAATTATTTTAGAAATTTATAATAATTAGATGATTTTAGGTTTTATTTTTTTGGGTTTTAGGCTAAATTGGCCGAAGAATGTCGATCTCTGCTTTCCTGGCTAAATCTCTTTCAAGTTTAATAAGCGCCTTTGCAAAGGGCCCCGCAAAAGCGGCTTACGGAAGTGTTTCTGCTGACAAGGAAAGAGAAAAGAGAAAGTTGTGGTGTTCTAAAAGATAGAATTTTTGGAGAAAGTTGTTGATCATGATCAAGTCAAGATTTACGAGTCCGAAGGAAATTGTCTTCTGCGCCTTCCCATATTTCCTCCTTTTCTGTCCTAAACCTCCTGAAGTATTCATAGAGCAAGTTGTAACGACAACAAACCGCCTTCTTAATCCAAATAAAATAGGCTCGAATTTACTTTCACTAAAAGTGAAAATACGCCACAATTCTTGAAGTTGTTTACTGTAGAAACAGAGGAGAGCTTGTTACGTTCTCCGCCTGCCAGTCTGTCTGTCGCAGAAGAATGACTGATGCACAAGCACTACAGAGAAAGTGGAGCAGAGAAAACGAAAAATTTGAAGTAATGTTTCATTTCTCATTTTTTTTTAAAAGAAAGGAAGACAAAAGGAAAGTAGCATCTTCTCTATATTTTTTTCTAGCAAAATTGAATTATGAAAAATTATTACTTATTTTCTTATCCAGCGAAAGCAACTCTTATAGCCTTGCCAAATTTCAAATTAAATTTTTAAGGGAATGCTACAGTATAGACTGAAAGTAGCTTATGAGGATGGAATTTTTGGATTTTTCGGAGAAAGTCTCTTGGAAATTCTCAATTTCCCTTGAAAATATTTTCCCTGGAAACATATCTTGGACAAAACATATCGAGGAGGGGTTATATCCTAAGACCAAAAATATATCGAGGGCCAATATATCCCAGGCCGAAAACCGTATATCCACGACTCTTAAGTCTTGGCACTTTCTTCCTTCCATGCCCCAGATAATTTGGGTTTAAGACCTTCGCTTTCACTTTCTCGATGAAAATGAAAAATGGATGAGATGAAATGAGATCGAGAAGTTTTGGGAAGATGGATACAGCCGACAAAAAATCGTTTTGCTACTTTCTTAGAACCATTACGTAGACGAAGGCTCAAAATCTTAGCACCAAATTTACTCCACTTCCAATTTTGATCACGTCTTCGGAAATTGACTTTACTCAATTTTTTGCTGAACCTTAATTATCGAACTTGACTATTGTTCAGTTTGAAAAACTTATTGTTAAGTTCCATGTGCTGAACGAAAAGTTTTGAAAAAGAAAACCAGATAAAAAAGACCCAAGCTTAAACCATGTTATGCTTTCTCTTTGTTGAGCACGCGTTAGGTGTTTGTTATTGTTTTTGCAATTAGATTTTCGCATTGAATTTGAAATTTTCTAGTAACTTAAACGCACTGAAGTGCTCTTCAAGTTATGGAGTTGAATCTATTCATTGCTAGAATTATTAAAGTTCTGAAATCTATAACAAAATGCTGCTTACGGGCTATTCCATCTGCGGATCCGAATTGTAGCTGAAACGTTAATTGGCTAAAATCAATTTGAATTTCCCAGGTAAAATCAAAGTCCCAATTCCATAGTCCTTTCTTAAGTGAGTTATCCCTGCAATTTGGCCTTTCTCTATCCATTTCCGTTTGGATGAGAGTCGTGATTAAATTGGCCATTTCCGGTAAGATTGGGCTGCAAAATCAGTCCCTTAAGGCACCAGCGAGACTTCCAAGTGAAAGTTATGAGCCGTGAAACGGATGGCTGGGCGCCTCCTGGAAAACGGACTCGCACTACCTACTCCCTCCATTTATCCTACTGTCAATTAAGGGCCTCCTAGGCTCTCTAGAAAAAGACGAGCCTTTATAGTAACCAACAACAGGCTGCTCTACTTTCTCCCACAAAAGCCAAATTCTAGCTTTTCAGGGATAGGGTCAAGGGCTAGGGTAAAAACAAGGCACTTGGAAGGGAATTTCGTAGAAAATGGGAATGTAATTAATGGGGAATCGCTTTCACTTTCTTTTTTGGCATGTCGTGAGAATACCATATTAGCAAAGAAACTTTCTCTTTCGAAGGCGCGCCTTCGATTCCAGCCGCCTTCGCTCCAGTGCCTAATATAATGACCCAACCCAATTTGCCAAAAAAAGAAAGACCAGAATATCTATTCGGTAGCATTCTGATTCTGAATGCCTCCAAACGAACCACCAGACTCCAGACTTTCTCCAAACATGAATTAAGTGCCTATTGATTTTCTTTTGTCTGTTTTCGACTTTCTTTATTTCACGATACACACTATTAGCAATGCTATAATTTTGAATGGATTTGTGCATGTCATACACCCCTTCGTGTCATTTTACTTCAAATAATCAAAAAAAAAAGGAAACGTGAAAGTGCTAAATCGATTTCGTTTATGTTCCTGTCCTATTAGATTAGAAAAAGTGGGAAATTTTGGTATATTAATTTTTGGCTATGATTTAATGTGGCCCATTCTTCATTCAAAGGCCAATTGCTAATTTTAGAATTTCAAAATCTTTTAAATCTTGGAGCTCTTAGGGTTTGACATTTATTTTCGAAATATGAGCCAAAGGTAAATTAATCCCAAACTTGAGTGATTTTAATCCAGCTAAAACAGGGTTAGCAAAAGGCTTGATTTGTTTGCCGAAGCATTAGAGCTTTCAGAAATCGAGCGAAAGTAATTCCTGTCTAATCAAACTTTTCCCGTCAAATCACTTTCACACCTTAAGTCCTCCAATCAGCGATTAGTTGACAATTTCAGCCTTGATATACAGCATTTCACTTAACTGGTGACAATTTTTGAAAAAAAAGAAAGCTCTAAATCAACATTTGCAAATGGAGGACTAATGCAGCCTGGGCCTTTCATTAAGGAACTCTTGACACTATAAGTGAATCAGTGACTCAAAAGTTGATTGACATGACAAGGGACAGGAGTGGTCCGCCAATGACAGGATTCATAAGAGTGTCACTCTTGGTGACAGGATAATTGGTCAAAGTGTGCTCGAAATAAAGTTTAAGACAGGACAGAGAAAAGTTTGACAAGGGAACAGGTAAATGGGAGGAATACATAATGCACTTCTTAAATTTACTGCCAGAGAAAGTTAAGTTTTGGGTCCATTAAGGGGCCCTCCAAAGGCTCCGTGGGACCCTTTTTGCAAAAGATTCCTCAAGATCTCCTCGATTTCTCCCAGAAGACCAATTTTATTTGAAAACTTTCACTTGGGAGAAAGTGTATTAATACCCAAAAGGAGAGATCTCCGCCTAAAACCTCCATAATCTACTAAAACGGACTCATATTTTCCAGGCACCAACGCTTTCTCAACGGTTTTCCGAACGTATGTGTCCGGCGCTTTTCGAACACTACTGCTCTGGCATCTACGCTTTTGGATAATTTTTTTGCCTGCCAAGATCCCTGCCCCTATTTCATTGCAATATGTGATAAGATGATAATGTCCTGGCGTGTGCTAAGGCCCCTCAAATATTTTTCTGCAAAGTCTGCAATTTCCGTTCTGTCGTATCTTATCTTTCAGTACTAAAGTACCCAGGAAGTGGATATCCTTTGCTGATAGCCTCCGAAAGATTCTTCGTGTCAGGCAATGCATGATTAATGAAATAAAGGGCTCCCTGGAAGGACAAGTGCCGAATTCGAAGGGTACTTCTGAAAACTAATCTAGCAATGAAGGGCATCAAGGCGGAAGGGCCCTTACAAAAGACAAGAAGACACCTCTCCCAAAGGTTATTGTCTCAATCCCATTTTGTTCAAAATGAAGAAAGGCTCAGAGCTCAGCGAAGCGTTAAAATAAACAAGCCATCCATCATTCCACCAACTTTTAATTAAACTCGCAGCGGCAGCGACGAGTGTGCAGAGTGAAAGTTCACAGCTTTACAACCGGAAGTGAAAGCTTTTTTTATTTCAAATAGACAGCATCTGCTCATCTTAAATTTCTTTTTGCAATTACAACGTGAACAAATAAAATTAAAGTAGAAATTTTGAAGACTTTTTTTTTTACTTTTTAAAAAATTTATCTTTTTAGAAAGACGAAAATTTAATACTTTTGCGAATCTCTTTAGAAAAGCTGCGTCTAAAACCAATTTTCAAATTAATTTCCTTTCAAGTTATTGATCTTTTGATCACTTCAAAAAGATTGAGCTTCGAAAAATTTCTAATTCCTTTCATTAGTTTCACAACAATTTACACAGCGCACAGGAAATTCTTTCAAGAGATGATTGAACTTTAGTTCAAAATTTATATAAAATTTCTAGCGGTTCGGCGATTTTTTGATAAAATGTCACACAATATTTGTTTTTTATTTCTAAATCTAAGTATTTTTTAATTCTCTTAAGTATCCATAAAATCATTTATTTCAACAAGCTTTTCTAGAAAAAATAAAGACTGCTATTACTTTCTCAAATCTTGGTAAGCGTTTTTTTGTTACTTTTGCGTCTTTCTCCGTGACGAATTCTTGTAAAAAAAAAATCGAAGTCTATGTGAAAGAGAATCTTATTTTCTGATAAGGTCTCAACTTTCTCTTTTTTTAATTTAATTTATAAAAGCTCTCAAATCGTTTTCAGGGATTGAGATTTCCATTTTGTAAATTGGTTTAAATGTAAATCGGAAATGGTGCGTTGGTATGCTAATGGAAAGCTTTTGGTTAACCGCCTCTGACACTTCGAGGCCCTATCCATGCTCAAATCGTAAATGATTAAATTCTAAAAATGTCCTGGAATTCCTGGAAGAGAGACTACATTTGCTACACACAAGCACTGACTTGGGTTGTCTTACTTTGTAGAGTTGTGCGCCGCCTGAAAACGCTAGAAGCTAAAGCAAATCTATCCTTGTCACCGCCCTAGATTTACTTAAATCTCAAAACATTCCCTTCCTCTAATGGACAGGTTTCATGGACAAGTCAGTAGGTAATAAATTAGTGAGAGTGTTAAAGAAAGTCAGTTCTTTAGGGCTCGCCTTAGCGTCCCTTCATGTCAGCGAATCAGCGATATTACTCTTAGCACTGATTCACGCCTACTTACGACGAAGACCGACCTGGATAACACTCCCGCCGGCACGCTTCCACTTCCCAGCAATTAAGTGTCTCCAGAATAAAGTGTGACAATTTCCATTAATTCTAATTGCCCTCATGTTTCCAACTTTCTCCAACAAAGCCCTTTAGATCTTGTTATGAATTACGACCAAGGGCTCCAGCAGGCGGTATTTTATATTGTAGGTAATAAAAGTTGGAAAATACAAAAGGGCGATCTACTACTACAGGATTCCAACTTTTCCCTGGAACGGGCCTGGAAAGAAATTAAGAGCGAAGCGCTGGAGCGCTAGCTAGAGAGATATAGCGTCCCTGGAACTAATCGCTTCTTAACTTTTCCTTCTGAAATTAATCCCTCCAAAATAACTTTCTTTCCTTTCTATTCCAATTTCCAAAGTTTTCAATAATGAGCCTTCCAGGAGAAAATCCTGGAAAAAAAAAAGAAGGCCTTATCCCTCTTTTTGAACACCTTTTTCAGAACCGAATATCAAACTTTCACTTTTTTTTCTGTCGTCGACTATTGGAGAAAGAAATAAAAACTAACTTGAGTGTCTCCTGCTGCGAGGTTTGCCTTCTAGAAAGCCTCACCATCAAAGGGCCCCCACAAATCCATGAACCAAGAAAAAGACTCTTCCAGTAACTTTTTTCTCCAGGATTTTTTTTTATCTTGCTACAATTCAACTGGAAGTGAAAGTCCAATCCAAATCCTTTTTTCTTCTAACTTTCTCTGCCGCTATCCGCTGCTGATGATGAGAGTTCCCGAGATTTTCTGGGTCCATAAACAAATGGATCAGGAACAGATGCTGTTGACACTTTCACCAAAATCCGGGAACACAATTAATGACGGAGAAAGGCCCAGTGTGTTAAACAGTATCGAACGGAATTCGGTTTCATTTTCACTTAGCAGCGCAGGACTCTAATCAGATTTTCGTTGAAAGTTACTGTCCGTAAACTTTTACCGTGGCTCTGTCTTGCGACTTCTCGATGCGGACTGAGAGCTCTGGAAGAAGATGTGATGCGAATAGTTTCCAAGTGCTAGCTTTCCCTTTCTTCGCATGCTTCAACTTCGGCAAGTTTTTAGAATAGAATTTCGTTCTGAACAGAGGAGAAAGTAAAAAAGCCTGTTTTCCCTCTTGCCTACACACTACTCCTTGTTGATACTCCCTTTTGCAAACCGGGAAGGAAACAGTACTAAAAATGGCGTATTCCTTTAAAAGGACGTACCCTTAAGGTAAAAATAGGACCCTGTTCATTTTGTTCAAATAACCAACTTAGACTAACAAATAGGAAAAAAAACGGAGAGATCAAATATCGCGGCTCTTCCAGGAAAACAGGACACTTTGT
Source organism: Bilobella aurantiaca (assembly GCA_021029175.1). Taxonomy (NCBI): domain Eukaryota; kingdom Metazoa; phylum Arthropoda; class Collembola; order Poduromorpha; family Neanuridae; genus Bilobella; species Bilobella aurantiaca. The sequence goes on along the minus strand of VYYI01000088.1, from coordinate 8,413 downwards.
GTCAATTCCCAACGGATTGTGGCCGCCACTGCGGGAAGCGCCCTCCAAAACATGATTGTCTTTCCTTTTGGCAGAGAAAGTGAAAGTCCCGACTTTCTCCGTTTTCAACTGATACTGGATCCCATTTGGGTTCTCTTTTATGGAGCCTTTATTCAATTCAGTGGAGCATAGGCCCTTGGAAAAGGACAGCAACCATGTTAGGAAAATAAAGGGCTCCTCTCGGGTCTGGATGTGACGAAGGGAATGGGCCAAGTTGGTGAAATTATGGGTGGACATGTGGTGCCAGGTTGTTTAGACACTTCATTCCATAAAGAACCAGTTCGTCCTGGAAGGGGAGACCGACGAGTTGGACGGAAATTGGCATGCCAATGGCTTCCTTTACAGCCTGCAACAGAACAGAGTTTTAGGAGGGGTAATCAAGTCCATGAGTACCCTCTGGCCCAGAAATGGCCAATGAGGGCAGTCAAGGCACAAATAAAAATTTCATCAATCAAGCCCTACTGCCCTAGACACTTCGGCGAGTCCTCAAACTAGCCAAACTGTCATCTCCATTTGTCAAACCTTTTGTGGCTTCAAAATAATGTCCAATCGTTAAAAGCGTCATTTCTCATGTAATAAACATGTGATCATGATTACTCCACAACTAATTCTAAAACGTTGTCGACCACAACGAGTTTTCAATCATTCAATCCAAGTTGTAAAGCTTAAATTAGCTTATACTTTACACATTTTCTTTGCTTTTCATGCTTTTACACATTTCTTCTTACAATACTGAAAGGAGAAAGTTACCACAAAAATGATCTTAAAATTTATCTACAAGTCTGAACTTTGACTCGACCTAAAAATTCTCGTTTCGATTGCCTCAAAATTATAATACACATATAAAACAAGTAATTTAATATAAGTTAAGTCAAATTATAAAACTGTAACCATTCAAAAGCTTTTTGCAGATAATTCATGTGAAAAAGGTTTAAAAAATCGACTTCAATGCGAATTCCTACGAACTTTACCAAGCTTAGAGAATCAAAACGTTTGAAGGACTGAAAAAGATGATCCTCTGTAGAATACTTAATAATTAATCTGACAGAATAATTAAACTGTTTGGCAAGATTTCTAATTTCGGAGCCTTTAGTTAGCAAGATCTTTACAACGTAATAGGATCCTTCGGAGGACTCCTAAGAACCCAGCCCAAGCACTCATTGTAATGGGCCCTTTGTCCACTCACCCTGGGCACTGGACGGAGCATGATGTCATTATGATGGTCGTAAGGACGAACGTTCTGGCCTGACTCTCGTCCAAAAGTAACCACCCCAGCGGGGAAATCGAAGAGGTTCCACGTAATTGTGTAGATAATGGCGGCTAATAAGAATGAAAATGGAAGAGGAGAGAGTAAACATTACATAATTAGAAAATTAGATCCCTTTGGCCAAAATCCACAGAAACGGGAGAAGGGCACGTTCCGTCTGGAAGGCTCAGGCCGCTTTCTCCCGCTTCCGCAGCGCCCAAGCCTAAATTCCCTCGTCATAAATGCCCCAGCGCTTACACTGCATCCGACTCGTCATTGAATTGGGAATGGCTGGAAATGGAAATGTAGGGCAGAGGAGGAGGTCGAGCTCCAGCTCCTTCCACTGTCGAATCAGATCTTGAATCATAGACTTCCTTTCACCCATTCGATCCATCAAGTCCTTTGATACCGACGCACCACCTGCGGAACAAATACATCTGAAGCCAAGGCCTATGCATGGCCTTAAATATGCTACATAGGCGGCCCTTCACAATGCTAAAAGGGCCCCAGTGTGGACCCTCTATTAGATTTTTGGATTGAGAGCCTTCTGCTGCCCTGTCCAACCGCCATTAAACCAAAAAGCCGTAACAAGGCTCTCTCCGTCTGGTGAGTAAAGTGTAACTGCCTTTTCGCTTCATTTAGTTTTAGGCAAGAGAAAGTCCTGCTTTCTCCTTTGCTCCCTCATCGCTGCCGCCATGCTCATCACATCTTATCAGAATGAAAGGGAATAGGGCTCTTTAGTTGTGAGCCCTTGGTAATTGGGAAGCCTTTTAAAAGCTTTTTCATATCTGGGACCTTCGTGGAAGTGTTTAGGGAGAAAGTCCTTACCTCGCACAAAGACAGAGCCTCTCTTGGAGGACAGAAAGGGTATGGGCAATTCCACGACGAAGGCTACCACCTTCTTGAGCCAGAGTGGTAGGGAAAAGGACAGGAAATTGGGCAAAAGCGGCCACGGGATCGACTCCCCCTCCCTGAAAGAGAAAATAAAAAAGATAGAGAAGGCCACAAGGGCGGAAAGGGAGGCTATTAACACTTTCCTCACTAACTAAGTACTTAACAAAATATAAAAAGGCACCACACATGGCCAAAGTGACGCTTTCCAACTTTCCTGGATGAAAAGTTTTTTAGCCAGTGAAAAGAAACTTTCTCCAGCGGAGGAAGGCAAGCGACATTGAAAAACTTTTTTTTTCTCTTTCAATTTTTATTTAAGCGCTGAAAAGTTATTTTCCAAAAATTCACAAACCGAAGCCACAAAATAGTGGAAGTTGCCTTCAAGCAGAGTGCTTGCACCAGCGGTGTCAAACCTTGTCAAGTTTTCGATATTCAAATAGCAAAAAACCTACTCATTCATTTTAAAATTTTGGCATCAGGTTTTGCTCTAGTTTTTACTAATAATTTCAGATTTTATGGTCCCAAAGACTTTTCGTCATTTTCTTTTTCCGCAGCATTCGGCCTTGAAAATGACGCATTTGTGACAGAATGGCAGTGATAAGGAAAACGGAAGTTGAATTTCGGCAAATGAAAAAAGAACAATGTCAGCCTCCAAGATGAGGGAGGTTCTACTCCATGCCTGTTTTTCTTATATAAAAATTAGTAACGATTGAGTTCGTTTTGAAAAAGAAAGTCCATCACTTTCCCTTTAGATTTCTAACCCGCAGTTTTCTTTATCTCTATCCTGTTCCGCCTTCTTGTGCTGAATTGGCAGAGAACGCGAAAAGGTTAAAGGACGGAAAATGGATAAAAAGTACTTAGGAGGAAATGGCAAAGTTCTTGACATTTCCTGTCATTTGACTCGGCACTTTCTGATTTACTTTTGCAAATCAATATTGCTCGCTCCCCGCCTCACTTAATTTTACTTCAGAGGAGGATGTGACCAATATTGAAAGAAATAGGGTCTATTGCTTGCTTACCAATTTTTACAAAGGTGGTATCCAAGGTCAGCAAAACTGAAAGACCCAGCAAGATTCATGATTTTGTATCCATCTGGCATTGTGTACGGAACGAGCGTATGACCGTCCTTCTCAAGGGCCCTCTTTGCATTCATAACTACAGCCTCAGAGTCACCAGCTTTTCAAAATATAAAGCCATTATTAGACATGTCACCTCGACAAAATCTGTCGTGACATGAGGATCATATCAAGGGCTTGTTATCCTAGTATTAGAATGATACCTAGAGGGAAGTAAGGGAGGGACGTGTAGTATCCAATACGAAGTTTCCTTCTCTCCTCAAAGGGCTGAAAGTGACAAGTTGGATGACTACTTTTCAAATTTCAAAACCAATTAAAATTTTGAATAATGAAAATTCAGGGCAAATGATTTGAAAACCTTATTATTCCAAGGAATGGGGAGGGCGAAGTGGTCGTAATTGTGTTGCCTGTTCTTCTCCATAAGGACTTTTGTGGCTAGAATCATGGTGTCAATGTTTCGAGACATAATTCCAGGAACTCCAGCGACTGAATACCAAATTCTAATAATAATTTACTTAGAGAAAAACATTTTTGTAAAACTAATTCACGTACTGCCAATGACATTTGGGAGAGATGCAGTAAATCCGGTAGGACTGTTCAAAAAGTAAAGGTGAGTTAGGCCTGAATCGTCATTTACAAGTAATGTCAACTTGTAACCTTAGTCTGTGATTGGTCGGTTTGAGGCCGAGAATGCCACTGAAATGTGCTGGAATTCGGACGGATCCACCAATGTCACTAGCAATTCCCAAGAGGCTTCCACCGCCAGCGATCAGTGTCGCTTCGCCTCCGCTAGAGCCACCGGGTGTCAAGGACGGGTTATGAAAATTCGTTGTTTCTCCAAAAAGTGGATTGGAACATCCACAGCTGAAAAAGTTTATTCGATTAAAAATTAAAAATATATTTTAATAAAATTTTGTCAACAATATCTTACCTCAAAAGCGTCTGCGGCACATTGGTTTTACTACAAATAAAATTCTTGGTTGCTTAATTATTAAAATATTTTACGAAATTGTCATTGCTTTAGCAGTATATAAAATGATATTGACGACTCTTACGCACCAGAAAGGTACTGCCCCGAGATCTAGCAGAACTTTGACTATCACTCCGTGGTCCGCCTTAGGTTCAAAACACTTCTTGGCTAGTCCAAGGGTACTTGAAATATGTAATAATGACATTTTTGTAAGCATTGTTTTAACGATTCACAACCATACTGCTTGTCAATTCCAACCTATCGAGTCCCTGTATATCACAGTTGTCCTTGATGCTCACAGGAAAACCATGAAGGGGGCCCTTCACATCTGTCATCTCGTCAAGATCTGCAGCCCATTTCTATCCAAAATTATTTAAAGTTTACTTTTCAGAAAAAAATACCGTGTACTTTCAAAAAATATTTTGTCCTTACATGCGCAGTTGGAATGAACTCCACAATACAGTTGTGCTTCTTTTGAAGCTGAAATGCCTGTATGTAATACATTTATGTAATGACCTTATAAACGTAACCTCAATTATCGTTATAACATCCCCGTATCCATTAATTATCCACCTTAGCAATGAAGGCATCTAGAACTTGGGTTGCCGTTAATTGCCTTGTCTGGAGCTGACTTATGAGTTGATCATCTGGTAAATCAATGATTTTCTGAGCAGCGCTGTCCAGCGTTCCATACTTGCTTTCAATGACCCGAAATCCAGCTTCACGCTGCTTCTTCTTCCGCTCTACTTTCGGCCGAAGGAGGTTCCAGCTCTGGACAATTAATTAATGTTATATGACCCTTGACCTCTAAACTATTTAATTTTCTTCCACTTTGTTTTAACTTACGATTATCCGCTGAGCGATAGCCCATGTTGCCCAAGTGAGTAGGGCAAGTACAGCCCAGCCAACCCACTGTTTGCATACACAGCAGCTTACCAACATTTCTAAAAATGACTTTACCTCTTGCTACTAATTGACTTAAATTAGTCAATCATTAGTGACGACGTACACTACTATGTCATGCGAATCAGCGTTGGACTGCGGACTTTGAATTCTTTATCACGAGAAATGACTAACTACAAAATTTAAGTGGGTAAGTAATTATAATAAGCATTGTGTGAAAAATTCACACAAAAAAAAACTTAAGTATACTTTTCTCTCATACCCTCTGGCTAAAGTACACGAAAAAAACAACAGGTTTATTGTAATAAACTTTGCAAATTATTGGTAAATTTAGTTACAAACCAATTAAAAAAATCTAGAACACATTTTTAGAAAAGTAGAAACTAGAACTTCTAGAAAATCTTTAATTTGTCATGCTTTGTTAAATCTTTTTCTCTTTCTCTACTTTCTATATGGCAATCTGTGTACTTTCTTCGATATTCTTTGCACAGACGAATTACAGGTAAGTTTAGGATTGCGAATACTAATTAGGTTAATTAAGATTCAAGTGGTTTATTATTTTTTAAATAAATTGTGATGACCGACCCTAGATACATCTTAGAAAAGTAAAGAAAGTATTCTGCAGTACAAAAAATGGGGATGAAAAGCTTTCGCCCAGATTAATTTTCTCCTAATTACATCTGCCAAAAAAGATTTTGTTCCGAAGGTAAGTCTTCACTGGTTTCCAGCATCCCAAGGTCATCGAGCTCTTCTTCCTGGAAGGTCTGGAGAGGTGCTGGAAGTGCTGGAGCCAAAGATGCAGGAAGCTGGAGCTTAGACACCGTGCCCTTGTTACTGGTTGCGGAGAGGCTTGAATTGGGATTGGCACTGATCCGATTAGACTTTGAATCTCTGAATCTCTCACCTGCCGCTTCACCCTTCCAGCCCTCTTCCAGCTTTCTTTCAGCTTTCTCCAGGGATTTAGTCAAGACTTCTGCCGAGGAGGACTGCAGCGAGGAGAGGCTTCCCCCACCGCCGCCGCGGTCTCCACCGCCCCCTGACTCCACTTTGTTCTTGACCAGAGCACCACTCCGACTGGCCCTCTCCAGCGTACTCTCCATTGACAACCTCTCACTCAATTCACCACTTTCTTCGAACACTCTCTCTTGACCATTAGTCTCAGAAGCATGTTTCGTGTCACGACCCAAGGATTTGTCATTGTCACCCTTCAATGCCCGGTGGCCGCTCCTGCTCAACGAGGAAATTGACGTGCTGGACTGGTTGCCAGCGGACCGTGCACTTCCAGCGAAAAGGTTTTCGTCTCCAGCTCCTGCGCCGTGTTCATCAGCGGTGGATGATGACTCAGGGCAAGAATCTGATACATTGGGATCTTCAACGGTGTCCACCAGTTTCGAATTGATGATCGATCCTGCCAATATTTTTGCAGTTTCATTTTGGTATGTTTCAACGCTGGAAGGTTTTGTGGTTTTGTTAGATTCAGCGTAAAGTGATTGTCGTAAGGAAGGAGGAACCTCTGAAGGATGATGAATTGGAAGAACTGAACCCAACGCTTTTTCAATTGGGGGAATCGAGGGTACAGTGAATACTGTTCTAGGTTGATGAGTAGGTTTAGAAGCAGAGATTGGCTCACGTAGAATACTTAGGCGTTCGAATAGTGCTTTTGGAATTTTAGGAGGGTTGGGCATGGCAGGATGACTGGAATTTGTACTGATAGTTTTGTTACTGGAGGTAACCACCGTAAGGTCACTTTGCTGCATCCTCAGCAGCGATTCTTCAACAAGGTGAGCTTCCTGCTCAATATCAGAAATTCGCTGTTTCGCTTCTCGCAGAAATTGGTCGACGTCAGGACTTTCGAGGTACTTGGGAATTTCTGGAAGATTGGAAGCTGGAGCGGGCCTGATTGGCTGCTGGAAAGTAACCTTCCTGGGTGACATGTCCGCGAATGCCCGCATTTGTAAAGCGTTTCTCAATTTTTCGATTTCCTCGCTTTGGCACTCCAATTGGTACTGGAGAAAGGCTACTGCGTCAGTATCCGGGACCGGTACTGGGAAACGGCCATTTTCAATAATACTTTCAGTATTGTCACGTTCTCCACGTCGGGATTTCGTAAATCTTTTTGTATCACGTGCTCTTGGTCTCGTTGACGTGTCATTAACCGGCGAACGTCGCCGTTTGTCGCCAGGCACTTCATTGTCGCTTCCTTGAAGCTCGCGATGCTTTGAATTTCGTTTTGGACTCGTATCCACTACCCGCCGCGGCGAAAGCGGCAGGGCAGTTTTCAAATGCTGATTTTCCTTCTCCAATCTTAAGCATCAATAAGTACAGTAAATTATTGTTTTTTTTTAAATTACAGAAATGCTTACTTTTCAATTGCTACTTTAAGCTTAGCTTCCCTCAGGAGATAAGCTCTTTCCATTTCACGCTGTTCAGGATTCCTAGCGAATAAAAACGTTTCCAGCGTTTTTGGAACTGTTACATTTGGTGACGGAATATGACATTGAAACGAAGTTTCCTCGGCCCTGGTATCCTAATTTAGAATTAAATTTTTTTTTTTTAAATATTTTTTAAAATATGGGGTTCACTGTTATTGACCGTTTGGGTCGACGCTTCTGAGTATATCTTGTCTTCCCCAGCTTTCGCATGAACACTTTGCATAGCCGCTAAAAGCTCATCTCGGCGTTTTAAAATTTCGTTTTCTTTTTGATCCTTTTCAAACAGCCAGAGTTCTTTCTCTCGTTCTAAATTATTTTTTAAATGAGTCACTTTCTCCTCGTAATTAGCTAGGAGCTCCTTTTCTTTCCTTAAAAGTTCAAACTTTTGACTTGTTTCAATTTCCTCTCGAATGCGCATGACCTCTTCTGTTTTGAACCTGCAAATTTCAAAAATTAGGTCATAGGCATCGCTTCCAGCGTTTTAAAAGTGGACACAGGTATGTTTGTCTTAAAAAATTGAGAAAGACACAACTTATTTATAAAGAAACTGGAAATCTAGTTTTGCAGGAAATATCATTTTTCTGACTTTCCTGGAGAAAGATTTCTCTTTACCCTTTCGCCGAAAACTGACTTCTGAAAGGCTCTGTATAAAATAATTAATGATTCAGTAATATTACATTGATGGATGTGCTTCGCTGGACTTTTTTTTTTAAAATTAGTTTAAAAAGGTAAAACGATGATCTTTAGCGCGCATTAAATGATTTATCCAATTTTACCCAATAGCTTGGTAGGCAGAGTTTTACAAAAAAAAAAAAATTTACTGTGCACTTTGCACGCGCAAATCAGCGCTTCAACC
>VYYI01000087.1:0-54807 GCA_021029175.1 Bilobella aurantiaca | reverse complement strand
CATGGTTATTGTTTTATCAAATGAAATTTTCCTTTATTTTGGAAAATATTACCGAGGATGGCCATAATAACAGGAGGTTCTCGATTTGGAATCTCCGTCAAAAACGGAAGCACGAAATCTAATACAAGCCACTTTTCGACGTCCTCTAAAACCTTCCCCAGACAGACCAGACAATTGACTCTAACCTAAACACCAAGTGGAATACAATAAAGAGAAACTAATACAACACTGAATTAATACAATCAACATCTTAAGTACTACTAAATACTCACAGACGGAGTTTGCGTTGAAAGTGTAAGTTTTCTTATCCTTGGAAAAAGTTGGTTCTTTGTGGCTGAATGGTCGAATCGTTGGGAAAGCGATGGAATTAATCCAAGAGCAAGTTCTTGCATTTGCACAGAATCAGTATCTAAAGCGGCGTAAAGCAAAGGAAGTAAATCTGTTTTCTGAAAATCTGGAGGCGTCTTCTGAAGCAGGAGGTCCATACTTTTCAGAAAAATGTATAACACCTGAAATAAAATAGACATACACTTTGTTTGTGTTCATTGCGATATTCTACAGTTACAAGTTACGTTAGACTCAAACCTGAATTGGCTCTTTGATTTTCATTGCTTCGCGAAGTGGCTGTAAGAGATGACGTTCAAATTCTTCAGGTGTTGACCACTCGGCTACTTTTAGGAGGTTGGGAAGTACAAAGGGTACCATTGGAGGATTCACTAGTTCACCTGATAGGCAAGGCACCACCCTGGTAAAATAAAAATAGAATTATTCGAAATCGCATTTCATAAACGTTTTAAGAAACTGAGTAAGATCTATTTTGACAACGTAATTTCGCTAATAATGGGGATAATCCTATATCCTGTACATCGTTTTGGAAATCATACCTGTAGAGCCTAACTCTATGGGGAAGCTTTTCCAGCAACTGTGCAAGCCCTTTAAAGAATTTACTCTTTTGTAGATTATCCAACTGAAATAGGGAATCCAGATAGTTGAGAGTTTTGACCCTTTCGTCAAGATCCAGATGCGCTAACTAAAAAAAAATAAAGAAATACTTAATACTTAACTAAAAACAGTAAATAAATCACTATCGTTAATCGTTGGATTGTTCCACTCACCTTAGAGAAATCATGCGAGTCTGGCCTAAGCTCAGGATCTGAATTTAAGAGAGATCTAATAAACGAACGTATCTCTTGCGGAACGCCTCTGAGCCCCGGATCGGACAATGCCTTCAACTAATTATAATTAAATTCTGAATTAAGGCTTTACACTATTAGATTCAAAATTCAAAAAAAAAAAAAATCAGAGAATCAAGAGAATTCAAATAAACTAAAATTTTACTTTTGTTAAATTATATCGATATGCTTGAAGATTTCCTCCTGATGAAAAGACAGTTTCGCCATGATTATAAGCAGCAAATGTAAGAACACCAAGAGCAAAAAGATCGCTTCCAGGAACCGGTTTGTTCTCGTATTCTGGTGAAACATAGTCAAGGTTAGGACGCGAGTCTGCCGGAGCCCCGTTATCGAAATCACACGCAGAAGAACGACCCTATATTCAATTTACACTAATTTCTAAACTAATGATTAGTATGCTATAACTCTCGCAAACTTACCTCGGCAGTTGGCGAAATTGAAAAGTCAAAGCCGGATATTTTCCAGGAACCCTGCTCACTAAGAACTATGGATTCTGGGCACAGATTTCCATGAATGAGTTTGGCATCCCTGTGAAGGAACTGGAGACCTTCAGCTACCTGGATAACAATAATTGAGCGAATTACATGAAAAGTACACATTGTTCTAGAAAGGATTTTGCTTCCCAAGAAGAAGCGCTAAAGTATAATACCTGGAGTAGTCCATACTTAATCTCAACCTCGTCCAAAATATAATCTTTTAGAGTTGAGCTAGAAATATTTTCCTTATTTCCTAGCACGTTAGCCAAACTACCTAAAACGGGCTCAGTAGCAAATGCCAAGCTATCTCTGCAAAAAACCAAGAATTGGACACATTTAAGTTTTTTTTTTAATTTAAATGGCACAAACACTTTCACTTCAAACTACCTCGACTCTTCCAAAGGATATTGAACAGTTAGAATTCTAGGATGCCTCAGTTTTGTAAGTTGTTGTACGCCTTTCTTCAAGACTTCAATCATTCGTTCTCGATCTTTTCTTGCCCACTTGTCCAACTCCTTCTTCTCGAATATAAATACTGACGCCTCCTGCCGGGTACTTTTCTTGTGTCCTGAGTATATCTTCCATAGCAAACCTACAACAAAATATACAATCAAACATGTAATTTACATTCAAAATGCGAACTCACTGGCCCAGGAGTTAACTTAACTTTAATTAACTTATCTGTAACCCTTAACTTTATCATCGATGTTCCTAATATCCAGCCGAGTTAAACAAGATAATGTTTCCCTACATGCATACTCCCATTTAATCTTAAAATTTTCCGGAAAAAAATCCCAGCCGCATGTTTTCTACAGAAATGTCGTGATGACCGATGGCCGACATTTTTTATCAGTCGTTTTCCCTTTTCCCAACCATTTGTTACCGTAATAATCCTATATTGTTGTCTCAAAACTACGCATGATTTTCTTTACCTGGTCCTGCACTGGCAATCTGGGCCACGACCTCGTACTCGCGAAGAACAGGATTTCCAGGCAAGACGACGGAGAGTTGACTCACGGTGCTCGTGACCGTTGACACTGTGTTTCGGAGTCTGTTAATTACTGATTCCATGTGGACAATTAAATTCTTACTCTAGAAATAGAAATTAAAGCACAATTAAAGGGCAGTTAAGTAATTTAAATGCCTTTGAATGAAACTTTATCTGTTTCGTCACAGTCAACTTTCTCCTTCTCATCAAAGGCTCTTTAAATTAGTCAGCTGCTGTCTGAAAGGAAAAGTCCAACAATAGGCTCCACGCTGGGAAAGTGAAAGCCCAATCCGAAATGGGCATATGTCGATATTTAGAAAATCATTTGTATGAAAAGAAAAGAAAATATTTACAAAAGGAAAAGTTTTTCAACTTCAGTCTCTTACTTAATATTAGTATTACTATAACTTAAGGAATTAATTCAAGCAACTGAACAAATAATTATATAATAATAAATAGCTTTCTTTTAAAACTTAAGAATTTCAATAATAATTATTGAACTGGCTGTAATTATTACAGCCAGTTCAATAACTACAGCCAAGCCAGGAAAAAAAAGAAAGGAAAAGCCACTTAAATGCCATGGAAGTTGTGTACTGGACGCAACGATTCAGTTAAAACGTTTTAATCCATCCCAGAAACCTGTACACTGTGGGCTGTTTGAAGCCAAGGGAACGTGAGAGGTCATGAACCCTCTGCCCCCTTTGAAAATTTTTTTGGTTGGAATGCAAAAATTGTTGTGAATTGTACTCACCCCTTTTTATGTATTTTAATTTTCCATGCAATACTTTTACGCTTTTAGTAGTTATTCTCAAGTCTGAACAACAACATATGTATTTTCTAAAAATCGATATATATTTTTTGCGAATATTTACTAAAAATGGCACTATTTTTGATTTAAATATTTACTTTGGTCAATGCAACTAAATGCAACAATCAATGTCAAATTTAAGTCGAAATTCGAAAATCATTAGGCACTGATACTTAGTTAGGACTAGAGAGCACTAACCATGAATTTCGGTTGGTTAATCGAATCAATAAATGCAGCAAAAGAATTTCTATTTGAATTCGACAGGGTTTGAGCTTTTAAATTTGAATATTGCCCATAATTATTATTTTACACATCCATTTTGGAGGTGCCACAACTCCCCTACTCAATGTTTTCCTATGGCAAAACGTAGCAAGTAGTCCTACTTTAATTTTAGATTTAAATAGTTTTTGTTTTACGGGCTGGTACAATAAGCAACAAGGGGGCACACTCCAACTACTTCGTTTTCCTAATAAGATCGCAAAATCCTAACCTAAGAAAACAGTTTTCTGACCATTTGGCAGCCTCAGCCCAGGCCAAAAGTTGTTCAGTATATAGTCAGGATGACTTTAAAAAAAAGTCTGTTCAAATCGAGTTATAGGAATTCTTAGGAGATTGAAAATACTATGACAAGAATTGCAAGTGCAAAACGTATGCAACCTTTCTTAAAATTCAAGTTTCCCTCCCACCCGCCTTGGCCATACCACCGACAGATGGGCCCACAGTGCTGTACTGAAGAACGCTTTGAGCACATTTGTAAACATCTTCTAAAACACATTTCAGAACCGGCAGCGTCCGCTTAGTCCAAATATTTACGTTGGACGGACACTTAAGCATAGCGAAGATAGTTTACGCTTTGCATCCGGCTCAGAAAAAAAAAGCTTCAAATTCTGAAACGTTATGATCCAGTCATTCTAACAACATTTTTCAAAGGAAAAGCTCACTTGACATTAGCCAACGCAAAGGTTTTAGTTTACGCTTCGCATCCGGCTCAGAAAAAAAAAGCTTCAAATTCTGAAACGTTATGATCCAGTCATTCTAACAACATTTTTCAAAGGAAAAGCTCACTTGACATTAGCCAACGCAAAGGTTTTTTTTTTTTTCAAAAATTAAAAGAAAAAGTAATTCATAAAATTAGTACCTATTCTAGAATCTGAGGAGAGCATTATAAAAATTACAAGGAAAATCTGTAAAACGCAGTTTAGTGCAAGCTTTTCAACTAAAAGTTGTTAATTAAGTGTGTGCGTTATTTTTGTTTTAAATTCATCAGAAACAATACGTATAAAAAATTGTCCAGGAACTGTTAGTGCAGTGGAGTGGAAGGGATTTGAAGGCAAAAAACATTCTCCAGTTCTCCAGCACTTCTCCAAAACGATAGGCGGTGGCTGTCCGCTAGTTGATTCCTGTTGGATAAATCAAGACCAACTGCGTCACCAGACGGTTCAAGGTCAATTAATCCAAGGTGTGTCAATTAAGAAGACGAGATTAGGTGAGGTGAGGCAAATTTGTAAGTTATGATATCATTGATAGTGAAGATTGCAGAGATGCTGGGTGCGTAAGGGGTGTGGTGGGGTGGAGAGGAATGTCCACTTCACCCTCTCACATTCCGACAGAAGGGTACATCCACCCCTCATTTGCATATCCACTACCCTCACTCACACTCATCAATCAATTAACTCACGCTCAATTACATTCCTCACTTCATGTGCCCAGTTCCACAGTCAAACCCCTTCAGTCACAGTGTCAAATTGACGTGAGACGTTTTCTGGATACCCAAGCACCACACACCTGTTGAAGGGCTCTCTACTGTCCACTTACCACTTAAGGTTAGTTAAAGTACTTAAAGTCCTGTTGGGGTACCCTGCTAACTTGTATTCCTAGGTCAGGTAATCAAGGTTCTACTTGTTTGTTTTAATTAACGCACTTCGATGAGTCAGCGCACAAGAATATTGGTAGGTCGGTGGTGGGTGCATTAAGATTGAGGAATGCGTTATTGTAACAAGTCAGAAAGCAAGCCAACTGGAGAAGTGATCGATGTTTCCTTCATAATGCCAATTTTCACGTTCTCGGACATTGATTTATCCGGAATCGATTTTCGGACACTTTGTAAAGCTAATTACTATGTATGTGAGACCGTTTGCTGGGTTGGGTCATTTAATTTGGATAGTCTAGAAAATTTGAAACGTGAATAAGGTGCGTCGTTTATATTCTGAAGGAAAGTTATCGCTTAATCGCTGGAAGGGATGGGTTACCAGATTAAACAAAGTTGCGTTCAACTCTTCCTTAGCATTAATTGTAAGTGAACAACGGGAAGGCGTGGGCGTGGTCGTACAAATTGTACAAATCTAAATTTTGTACCTTTTACCAGTACCAAACCAACTGCCGACGTTAATGTAAATAACGTACTCATTTTTACTTTAGAAAGTAATAAGTGGGCTTGTTTAGAGTTCGATTACCAAGATAAGGGAAAGCAACTCTGTTCTGGACGTCTGATAGTGCTCGTGAAATTGGTAAAAGAAGGTCATGACCTCGATTTTCAGGAACTCTGACAGATAAGGTGAAGAGACGAGAGACGGCTTTAATGACGCATACCGTGCTTTTAAACCTTGCAGATGCAAAGCGAGTAATAATAATAAACATAACTGGCTCTTAAAAACTAAACTGTAACAAAAACCGCAGGTTCTTTCCTTTGTAATAAAGCAACTGCACTGCAACCCACATTTTACAAATTATAAGCAGGCTCATGATTGCCAAGTCAATCTAATCAAAAGTTTTGTGGATCCTATAATTTGACAATTAAAAAGCAAGCTGTTAAACTTGTATTGTTCTTTAGTGAGCCTCCATTGCGCATTGTTCCGCTGCTGATTTATTCCATTACACGAGCCCGAAGGTGGAAACGTAAACTATAATCGTAAAAGTTAACCTTTCCTCCCGTGTGGATTTTGACATTAATTTTAACAATTGTATTTTGTAGAATTTAAGTAGAGACATTATCATAAATCGAGACAGCGCTCCGAGCTTGAGCTTATCCTCCAACTGTAATTGAACTTCGAATGATCGGGCTATTAGATTTAATTGTGGGTGTTGTTGCGGTAGTTAGCGTGGTCGCGTATAGCAAATCTCTTTATTTTCTTCGCTAGGGAACGTATAAGTCATTGAGTGCGATAAGAGATTTTCATATCAACAAGTAATAAATCGTTATTACAAAGTTGACCCGCTTTTTTGTTTTTTTGCAGGTTTCTTTCAAATACAATGTCGTGTCAGCAGCGTCACATTCTCTCGCTATATTTGCATTGAACAATAGGAAGTGATGGGCCTCGAGGCACTAGAGTTCACAGATTGTCTCACGGATAGCCCATATTTCAGAGAAAATCTTCGGGCTCATGAAAAGGAATTGGAGAGGACCAGCACGCAAATTAAGGGTCTCCTGAAGGACCTAAAAGAGATTTTCAATGCAGCACGGTGTAATTTTTCTGAAATATTTTACCCTTTGGTTCTAAGCATTTGAATTCAATAAAATGGTTTTTTAGTACTCTCTCGAGCACAAAGATCATTGGCGTCATCCCTGGAGAATTTTCATTTTGAATGGATCGGAAACAAGCAAACGGATGATGAGCTACTGATTGCTCAATCTGTCCAGGAATTTGCAAGACTTATCTCGTCTATTGAGGATGAAAGGGATCGCCTCGTAAGTTACGTTGTAATTGATTGGCTCTCTGTCGAACCTTCAAGCCGGTTTTACTTAGGCATTTATTTAATACTTTGATTTAAAAAAAATTGCATAATTGGGTTTATGGTGATAAAAATGTTTACTACGCAGTTGGAAAAGGCGAACGATCAATTCATTAAACCATTGGAAGATTTTCGGAAGGCCAAAATTGGAGATGTTAAGGTTAGTAAAAACCATTCTAGTTTGACAGCTTATACTTTTCTTTGAAAACTTCACTTTAATACCTTATTAAAATTTTGTTTCTAAAGGAAGGGAAAAAGAAGTTTGACAAACAGACTACCAAGTTTTGTCAGAGCCAGGAACGTTATTTGAATCTCTCTACCAAGAAGCAGGACAATGTGCTCCAGGAAGTAAGTCGTATTTTTTTCTTTTTAATTCTTTTACTCTAGTAACCTGCATCTCTGGATACTGAAAGTTTGCATGGAAGAGTGCCGTAAACCCAGACAAGGCTGAGAGTAATGTAGCACCCTCGGTTTGGGGCAGGCCTTCGAACAAGGCTTTGCGCAGGAGAAAATCGATAGTAGCTCATTCTTTACTCCCTTCGAGGTGCCATTCAGGTTTTGTGGTTCATCTAGAACTTCGAGGTCAAGGAGCAACTTCCAAGTTGCATCTCACCCACGCTTAAAAATTTGTATATTGAATATGCATTTTGTGCTCGTTGGTGTAACACTGCCCCTGGAGGACTATTTGTAGTTTTGTATTTGTTTATAACCTCGAGATTGCAGGATTGCACGGAATCCTAGACGTGCAATGTTATGTTTGTGACTTGTTATTCCAATTGACTGATTAGTTCACTGTCAAGTTAAGTAGAGTTGCAATGTGAGTGTTCCAAATCTCAGTTTGGATACTGGAAGTTTTTGTGATTGATATCTTTTGTTTTGTTTAACTGGAGCCTTGTTTTCGTTGCAGGCCGATGCGTCGGTTGAGATGGAACAGCGACATTTTTGTCAAGCAAGCCTTAACTATGTCTTCCTTCTCCAGGAAGTTCAGGAATCAAGGAAATATGAACTTGTTGAAACGGTATTTTACATTTCATGTTTGTGATTTTCTGTGAAACGTCTAAAGTCGAAGAGAAAATTATAGCTAAAAAAGCGTTAGTTTAGTTCTTGGTTTAGGGTTAAGTAGTGACCTTTTGGCTTTTAAGTGACTTTTATGTTATTTTTTAGCTCCTTGGGTTCATGTACGGATGGCTAACTTTTTATCATCAAGGCCACGAGGTTGCAACGGACTCTAAACCATACATGATTGACCTCCAGAAAAGAATACAAAATGTATTGATATCGTACCAACCGGCTGTACTTTGTAGATATTTTGAATCGAAACAAATTATGTATTTCTAGACAAGAGAGAATTTCGAGACCACAAGAGATAAAACAAAGATGCTCATGCACAAAATGCTTGAAATACGAAAATCGGTAAGTTAAATGAATTATTTTGAAGTTCTAACTGAAATTCCCTTTGTCATGCTAAATATTATGTCATCGACAAATCTCCCCTTCAACCCTTTGACACTGTTTACGCTAGTCTTATAGCCAATTACTTTCTGTCGTTACCTTTCAGAAGGATCCTGGCAGTCTAGATAAAATGTACACTCGGCAAGGATACCTTCTTCTCATGGAAAAAAGTCAGTGTGAAAGATCTACGTTCTACCTTTCCGTTATACATAAAGATTAACTGTTTCTTTATTATTTTGAAGAAGCACTTGGTACAACATGGACGAAATTCTACTGTATGTACGAAAAAAGTAGTAGAAAATTTTCAATGATCGCCTATAATCAAATCTCCGGAAAAATTGTAAGTGCTTGAAGCTTGACAAGAGTTATAGCAGCATCTTGATACGCCGTAAGGCCATAGATCATTGCATTGATTGCTTTGAAAATTTCTCCAGACTGGAACAGATGAGATTATTCTAAAGTCATGTATTCGTCGGATGTCGGATTCTATCGAGAAGCGATTTTGCTTTGATTTAACTGCAGAAAATCGACCTGGCGTTATTTATACCTTTCAAGCCCTATCTGAGGAAGACAGAAAGTTGTGGCTGGACGCTATGGATGGACGTGAACCTGTAAGGCAATTATGCAACCAGAAAAGATTGATGATCGGAAAATTGACCACCGACGCTGTTATTTTTTGTTTCATTTTGTAGACTTATGGGCAGCCCGGTAGAGTTTCGCGTGGTGAAGAAACTTCCTTGGATGAGAATGGGTTTTCATTCGTAGAGGACTGTATTGCGGAATTAGAAAACCGTGGTTTAGAGGAACAAGGACTCTATCGCCTCGTAGGCGTGTCCTCAAAAGTGTCCAAACTTCTTGCTCTTGGAATGGACAAACGGAAGGGAGAGAAAGTATTTCTTTCGGACAGATGTGAATGGGAGACAAAAACCATTACGTCAACACTTAAGACCTTCTTTAGAAACCTACCTGAGCCAGTCATGACGTTTCGACTCCATGAGCAATTTATTGCGGCAGCTAGTAAGGATTTGTCAACTTCTTTAACAATTTGTCATTAAGGCCTGTTTTTTATTTTTTTAGAGCGAGATACACGAGTACAAAGAATTTCGGACGTTCATTCCCTCGTCCATAGGCTTCCTTCACCAAACTTTAGAGTTTTAGATATTCTCATTCGACACCTTCAAAGGTAACTATCGAACTGTCGTTTATAAGAGATCAATAATTTAAAGTATTTTACTATTTTCAAATGTAAATTATTGTGATTCCTTTAGCATTGCACGAAAGTGTGAAAAGAATAAAATGACAGTGAGCAATCTGGGCGTTTGTTTTGGTCCTACTCTCCTCCGTCCAGAGGAAGAAACTGTTGCGGCAATTATGGACATAAAGTTTTGTAATGTAGTCGTCGAAATTCTTATAGACAATTATGATAAGGTAACTAATTTTATCTGTGTTGATGACCGATTCGACACAGTTGGGAGTAGGATTGTAGTAATCTGTAATTTATTTATTTCTTGCAGATTTTTAAGTCAACTCCTCAAGTTCTAGATAGTCAGGAGTTTCCTACTAGTGTCCATGTGCCTCAGAGGGTAGCTGTGTCGCCAATTAAGCACGTAAGGGTGTGTTGCCTTAGTTTTAAAGTACAAATGGATTTATATTTCATCCTGTGCACGTCTTTCTAGGCTGTCGTGACCTCCTACAATGGTCCAAAGTCTCTTCGCTCCTCGTGGGACAATTTGCGTCCCATGCATCAGCATCAATCAACTGCCACCCTACACTCCTCCTCACATTCCAGTTCCTCCAATCAGAGCACTGGAGACATTCCTCCACACGGACTACGACCAATTTCATCAACCATCCACAGTCAACCCATGTCTCGCTTAGAGAAGGGTCTCGGAGATAATGGAACCTCGTATTCTCAACCTTTCCTAAATAAACCACGTGAGTTCACAGAAGCGAAAGTGGCTTATTCATTTGGATTCACAGCGTCCAAACTGCTCGACATTTATTGATTGTTTTCATCGTTTTACCAGACTTAATTACACTATTCGAAATTACAGTGGATAGGAGATCTAATAGCAGTGGGTCAAGTGAATCTGTAGCCTCTTGGCACGGCGTCCCCCCAGGCGTAACCCATCCTGCAAAGCCACCACCCTACCAACCACCCCCAGAACACCATTTAACTAATGGTAGAGATTATGGCATCCTAACACGTAATTACGATGAAAATATTTTATAACTGCATTTGCTGGAAACGGTACTATAAAACTGTATTCTGCAGGTCTAACGAAAGGCCAACCTACTGCAAGAAGTGTATCACCTTCCAAAAACGAAATGTAAGTTACTCTTGCATTTTGTAAATTTATTAAGTAATTCGACATCGTGAGTAAATTTCTAGAGCCCGAATAACCGTATACTGATATTTATAATTGCAGGAAGTGTGCCAGGACTCTGTATGCCTGCACTGGGGAACACGACGGAGAGCTGTCATTCGAACCCAACGAAGTAATAACGAATGGTAAGTTTAAGCTACCCCCGGAAGTATTTATCATTTGATATTTTTTATAATTCATGTCGTAATAATTATAGTGAAACCCTCAGTGGAGCCTGGTTGGCTGGAAGGGACGCTTCGTGGTAGAACAGGTCTAATACCCGAAAATTACGTTGAACCACTCTGAGGCTACAATATTGAGAAAAATTCTCTGCGCCAGTCCTGAATCTCTTCAAAAACTAATGCATTCAAACAATGATCCAAATTCCAGAGTGAATATTAGCTTAAAATAGTAAGGGCTATAGCATAGGATTCGGCTCCCAGATGGCGTCCTGCACGAGTGAGCCTCATTTTCTACTTTGTATTTGTCTGTGACTGTAAACAATCGTACTTAAGGAACAGAAAGGTACTAAGCCTAGACTTGGTTACGAAAAAGATCTAGGTATCATTATCATCATCCTCTTCTGTGTGCCATTCCTCTGAGCAATTACAGTCTAAATACTGCTTCTTCGATAGGTTATTAATCTTTACGTTCTGTTAACATTTTCTCGAGAGGTTAAGACTTTGTTTGTTTTTGTTTTTTGTTTTAAAATTTCGGCATTTAAACTAATTTATTCTACCGTTCCCATAATTTAACTAATATTTAGACATGTAACTGCTAAGCGTAGTTTACAATTATTTGAAACTTGGACGTACCTTTGAGAAGGAATTTTCCTACGGCGCTACACGGGTAGTTTGTAATTTAAGAAAGGAGAATCAACGCGCATCTACTGTGATCATACAATAAAGTTCTATTCCAGGAGAAAGGAAGGTAATTTACATTTCTATGGAGTTTAAGTAATTCTGCCCTTTGGGGTCCTTTCCTGTTTTGTAAACAGTCTTTGCAGGCCTAAGAAGCCTGGAATCCATTTAAAGGAAAGGAGCTTCCTGGGTAATTGGAAATGGAATAATTCCCACAGCCTCACGCTCTCTTCATGGAAAGAAGTCGTTACCGAAGTCCCATTTTGTTTATCTAAATCCATTCCCTTTAATCTTGAATTGGCTTTTACTTTGTTCCTTCCTAGGTTCCTTAGCAGTTCGCACCCTGCGTCTGTCCTCAGACCCAATCGGATCCATTCAAGTCAAATGGGCATTCCACATCCACTAAAGGAGAATGGACGTTTAGTCAAAGTGCGGGTTGACACGCAACCTCCTTCAAGTCAATTCCCGTCATTCAATACTTCCAGCCCCACGCCATTTCAAGTCAAAGTCAAACGATTGAGACTTCACCGTCCCAGGCGGGCTGGGAAAATTAGTTTGGAAAGGTCCTAAATGGGATTTCAATTAAGAAAAGCCAATCACATTCTTCTGCTTTTTTCTGGACACTCGAAGTCATTTCTGGAAATGCTTTCACCAGACTGAATATTAAACGCCATTTATGGCACAAAGTTAGTCAATCCTCCAATATTTGTCCAGACAGGCTTTCATTAACGTTAAAATCAATTGAAAATATTAGAAATATTACCTTTTCCTTCATTTACTTTGAACTAGACAAAGGTGGAATGGAAACCATAATGAGTTGTACAGACACACAATTGTGTAGTTTTTTTAGAAGTCGCTGTTATTTGTAAGCGCGGGGTAATGTTTTGACAGTTAAGGTCAAAGGCCAGAGGGTCAGCGAGCCCTACTACACCCTCAATTGAGACGCTTACTTTTGCGGAGTCCCTAATTACGAAATTGTCGTTGGAAAGGAAGTGATTTTGAGTTCCGGTAAGTTTGAGCTGGAGAAAGGCAAGGAGAAAACCAATCATCCTAATGGACTTCCCCTTTCTAGCCACATGGCCTCCTGTTATTGCCTCCATTTCCAAGCACTTTCCTGGAATGTGCCTCAAAGACTTAAGCCATATCCTGGAGCCCGTGAGGTTCCAGGTGGAACCAAGGGCTCCAGAAACATTCTCTATGCCAGACACCGTGTCCCTTTCCATTGTGGTTCACTTGCATCAAATCAGAGCTCCTTCGTCAGGGAAACGTATACGTCTTGGCTCGAATCGTTCCAGTCAAAGGCAGGGCACGTTCCAGCCCCTCATACGCTCAACTAGGCATAGACACAACGCGGAAGCAAAGCCTCCGCTTCCTGGAGTGACTTCTCCCTACCTCAAGGGCCCAGGTTCCCTTTGAGCCAGGCTCAAATCAAGGAAATTTCTCATTGGTTCAGTCGAATCCAAGCGCCTAAAGTCAAGCCGAGCGGGAGAATTGGAAAAAATAAACAAAGCGTGCCGGGGCTGGAAGCTTTATTGTGGAGCACTGGGCTGGAAGCTGGAATTGAAAGAATAAAGTGTATGATGGATCTCCGTCATTCATCTAACTCTTTCCATTGGGGCCCTTAGCCACTCAAATCCCTCTGATAAATGTTCAAAATGGCGGCTTAGAGGGCCGAGATTCATTTGTCCGTCATTCCAGCCGAGACCCAAAGGAATTTCATCTGGAGATTCTTCCCAGGTCAAACTGCAGGGGCTGCTCTGCCATTAGTTACTTCAACTAAAACTGTAATTACATTCCAGAGAGATTTGGCGGTCTGTGGACCTCTGTTGTTAATGCCTTTTTGGCTTGTTTTGGATACGATACTTTCCAGGGACTGGAATGTTGGGAAAGTTGCTGGAGAAAGCAATAATGTAACATAGTTGAATGCTCTATTGGTTTTGTTCTCTAATATCTTCAAAGCCCCTGCTGAAACTTCGGCTGTCACATGGTGTGCAAAAAATGTCACTTTCTGCTGCTTCTGGAAACAGGTAAAATCGGTACGGCAAATCGAAATTTTGCATGGAACTTCTACGCGCTTTCTCCCTTCACCATGTTCATGACGATCCGATAGAAACGCTCTGTAAAAAGCTTTCTTTTTTGTTGTGTAGCACTATCTTGAAGAAAGGCTTCACTCCAATGCTTTCCAGCCAGAAAATTTGGTAGCAGTTGTTGTGGAAAGGACTTTCTCCAGTAGGGAAAATTATGAATAAAAATGTTTCCACTTTTCATCTCTCCATTTTCCAACTTTCTTTTGCTGACTCCTGCTCTTTTTCTTCATGACTTTCTTTTATGCTGATTAGAGGGAAAGTAGGGAGATGAGAGTAGCTTTCAAAAGACTTGTTCAAATGGAAGAACATCCACTATTACGGAGAAGAGGAACACAAATGCAGTCCCAGGGTCCCTGAGCCCTTAGCATCTTCCCTTGGGTCAGATTTCATCAAAAGATTAGGACCTTTCCCTCTCTAGGTCGGACCCTTCGAGGTCTCGGCCGCTGCCCTTACGATCCAGGAGGCCCTTTCTGTGTCTCCAGGAAGAATAAGTGTGGGTAGGAGGGGAAGATCATGCGATGTTCTTTTGAATATCTCTAGCGAAAGCCAGAGTTTACGAAGGTTGCGTGCCTGGAACCCTATAAAATATTACGATATGACAAAATGGAGTTTTAATTTCAGCGACGGAGAGTTAAAGAGCCCTATAAAACATAGAGGAAGGGGCCTTAGATTTGGAAGGGCTTTAATACCTTCACGCCTAATTTCAGGAGGCATAGAGCGCTACTGATTCAAATGGAGCCCTTCGGGAGTACGGCCAAAGTTAATAACTTACTCAGAGCATAAGCCTTGTCGGAGCGGAGCATGCGCTCAAAATTAATTGAGACGTATTACCAAATTTGTCGTACTTTGTTCACAAATGTCGTGTAATTCCTTATGATTTACAACGCCGGCATAATTACTGGTTAGGCATGTAAATTTTTTTTTTAAATTGCTTCCCTATTCTTAGGTTCCTTGTGTACCCTCTCTAAAAAAATGATGCTTTCGCCATATGCTGTGCTGTGTTGCATAAGGGTGGTCTGTAGCGATATGTTTTAGAATTCATTGTTGCGGGGTAGATTTTCCGTGAGCGTCTGTTCCTGCGTATTGAGACACATTTTTGCTTTCACTAAAATGAAAAGAAGAGGGTCGTTTTCTCTTCAAAGGGAGAAAGGCCTTTGGAGCGAAAACTTCAGTTCCGCTGCGGAGACCCAGCGTGCAGGGACTTTCTCTCTGCCTTCACTATTGTCTGAATCCGCTAATCAACAATTAAGAAACAATTAGTTTAACAATTAATTGTAATTAAAGGTGGTTAAGCTATGGGCTCATTCGACTGGACTCCGTTGCTCACCTCCAGCCTCGCCGCCATCCTCTACCTAAATACGCTCAAAGGCAACTTTGTTTACGACGACAGGTGAGTAACTCAATTTTCTAGAATATTTTCTAGAGTATTTTTTTTTACATGATCTGAGGACCTTAAATTCAAAATTTTCCGAGGATCCAGGATAGGTTAATTTTGTGCTGTAGTTAGGCCCAGAAGAGGAAGGGAAAGTGATTTTGTATCCTAGCAACAAATTGATGACTGAGGTAGGGGAGTTGCAAAAGTGCGTTTCTCGCGTGGCTGATGATGATTTGTGATGATGGTTGGCGACATTTGAGAGGGAGTATATTATATTTATGTCAGTTAGTCGGAGTTGGAAAACTGAAGATGAAGAATGGGCCTTTCTCTTCCAGGCACTGAAATTTCTTTTTTGTAATAAAGAAATGGAATCCTTTGAAATTCTCTGTTTAATGTTCTGCTGGAGAAAGGGAGGGAAAGTGCTAGGGAGCTGGAGAGCGTCTTGAGGATTCCTTAATTTGAAATTGAATTCTGCCCCTCCTTTTTCTAATGTCCCGGCCATCTGGGCCCTTTCATTTTCCTGTGACTGAAGGGCCTCCCGACGACGTGTCTCCGTGGCGCTGCTGCCCTTGCTTTAGCGTCACCCATCACTGCTCTCTCCCAGGCTATCTTCCAGGGCATCCATCTTCATCAACTGGAGAAAGTTGAGGAGAAACTCATAAGTCAAACAGGTGGTCCCTTCCCAGTAACTTCGGCAGGAGGCATGACGCCTTTAAAGAAGAAAAAATCTTTCAAAAACTTTCTCCAATAAAAAGAACTCTCGTGAAGATCTTTCTACGGGTAACCTTGTTCTCGGAGGCCATCTTTGAGAAATCCAGTATGCATCCTCCCTAATTAGAGACGTAGGGGCATCAGGGCCGCAGTATCTCTGGGAATCCAGGAATAAATTCCCTTGTCTAGATTCCAACTGGCTGTTCCCTCTGGGAGTACAGTGAAGGAAATGAGGGAGAAACTGTTTACCTTTCCCAGTCTAGCGAAACTGCCTATTTTCCCCTACCTCTATTTGTCGAGAGAAAGTAAGTCCTAGAATCTAGAAATTAAGTCCAAATTAGAAGTTTGGAGGCTCTGGAGAAAGTCTCTGCCAACTTCTCCCCTTACTGGAGAAGGAAGCTGAATCGAGGATTTCCAGCAAAATTCCAGCCTGACTATAAGTTAGTATTAGCATGGAAGCTGATCCCTTGATTTCTCTACTGGATGCAAATGAGGCTCAATCATTGCCTCCTAGCATCTATCAAAGCTAAGCGCCTAAGCCCTCACCACTCAGCGAAACGTCTTCCCTCGACTCACTTTACACAGGAAATCCATTGAGACTCCCGAGCTCCTTCCGCCTTCCGTTCAGCCTCCATTCATATTCACGAAATGACTCATGGAGAGTCGCTGGAGAAAGCATGAGGCACTTAGGCCCTTCCAGGAGACAATGGATCCCTGGAAGCCACAGGGCCTAATGCACACTGAGCTTTTGAAAAACCTCAGATGCCAAAATGACTAATCCTGCCACTACTACTGGCAACATTTCCTCATTCTCAAATTTTAGTCCCGGGGAAAGCAAACTGTAAAGCTCAAAAGTTATGCCAAGGCAGCATTCGCAGTAGCTCAAAAAAGACCTCAGTTTTTGTCCCCATTGTTCTATTAGATTCCCAAATAAAGTTGGACCTTGAGCCAAAAATTTGCGCCGCTCAAAATTTCGAAATTTGACGCCAAAGAATTACTTTCTCTGGGATTTTATTGTTAGTAAAACTTTGTGAATGTTTTGAAGAGGTTAGAGGAAATGAGGAGATCTTGAGTTTCACTCACTTCAAAAGTATCTTGTCTCTCATTTTAAAGCCTACTCAGAAAACTTTGTTAGGGAAATTTCGAAATTCTCGGAAACACTTTCCCTGGTGAGTCTATATTTAGACGACTCCCTGGAGGCAGTCCTGGAAAACATTATTTTTGTGGGGAGGAGAGTTACATGGATGACATTGATTTGTTGGGAAGAGAAGAGTAGGGTCCTAATTAGTGAGATTTAGAAAGAGAAAGCGGGAACAGATTCTCTCTAATAAGTGGGACTTCGCAGCATCCCTGGTCCATGGAAGCATCTCCTAACAAATTCCAGCCTCTCCACCATATAGCTCCTAGCTACAAATTCTACTAGGAGACCTGAACGAAAATTCTCTCTTCATCTTCCATCTCCCCACTTATCAATTATTTCCACTTACCACATCTCTCTCCAGCCCCTACTTTCTCATTACTTTCCATCTCTGCCTGCCTCGACTCAATTCAAACCGCCTGGCCCTGCTTCCCTGCGGTCGAAGGGATCCTAGGACTCAGGAATTATGAGCCCTCATAATCGACCTCGAGTCATCTTCCAGGCCCAAACCCCAGCAGAACGCTCCTCTCCAGAATTTCCAGCAGAGTTCCAGCAGAATTCCAGAGGAAGGGATACTCATTTCCGGACATCACTTATCCTCCTTCCCACATCAACAGACACATAAACTCCACAAAGGGAATTATTCCGCCACAATTGGTCCACCAATTCAAAAAGGCATCACAAATTCCTCATTCCACGAAAGTCTTCACTGGGCGTTATTAATCCCTTTTCGCTGGTCCATAAACTAAAACAATAATGATTCCTTTGGCGTTCATTTGTCTCATCAAAAATTAACAAAAATACAAGATCGATTCAATTTGCAAACTTCCATAGAAAGCGATCGTTCTCCTTTTAATGAAAGAGAAAGTGCAAAAAAATGAAAAATAAACTTATTTTTCATAATTCGATATCTTAAAAAATAAAGATAAGTATAAAATTCAAGTTTTGGACAGAATAATTATTCAAGTAAAGCATGAAAAATAAACATTTTTTCTTCTCACGCTTTTTTTTTCTGGCTGAAGAAGTGTTGAAGTTTTTTTTAAAGATAGAACACACAAGTGAAGAAAAAAATCTGTTTTAAAAAATATAGAGCAAAGATAGACTTCGTGCGATCTTTTGAAGCACTCAGGTCAAATTACATTTGACATTTTCTACATAGGGAAAGGAGGAAGGGTGTAGGAACATTTACAAATCACCATTTCTACTTTCACCCTCAACAAAGGGTGAAAGTATATTGGCTTAGCGTCCTTTCTGTCGTTTGTGGTTGTGATTAATTTGGAAATTCCCTCTCGAGTCATGGAATTACTTCCATTGAGACCATGTAAAGAAATAATATGATTGAAAGGCTTCTTCGTCCGAGTCCATTATATCTCTCCTCTGTCTCAAAGGCCTCATCCAGACTTTTATTTTCTAAAGATGGAGGAGTGATTTGGTGAAAGCGGAGGCCCACCGAACTCCCTTATTTTCCATCCATTTTCTTCCAAAGATCTTGGACTCGAAGACGAAGTAGTGCGCTGAAAGTTTGAAGGATGAGGAATGGGACCTTTAATCTCAGTTTCCTTGCTCCTACCAACTTTCTCCATGCTTTCTCTTTCATTTCCTGCACAGGAATTTATGGAACCACCTTTCAGAACCCTTTCCAACTAATTTCTCAAACGATCCTTAATTTTCTTTCCCATCCAAAGAGAGGAACTTCAGCCATTCAAACTTCCCGTCATCAAAGAGGCTCTCCTCCATCATTCAAAAGGAAATGCCTCCCTTCCTCCCAAGAGCTTAGGCCCTGTCCAGTCCTCCGCATTCGGCTTCCCTTAAGTACTCGTACTAGCTTCCAGAAGGGACTCGCGCAGGGCTTCCTTACTGATTTCCAGATCTGAATATTTGTGGGCAGAGCCCTTGGACTGAGCGTGATGGATAGCGTGTAATGCTTCCGGCTCCGGACAAAGGGAAGCCAACAAAGGGAAGCTGCCCGGGAGATAAGCGATGAAACTCATCAAGGCAGGGAGCTTACGTCAAGGATTAAATGCTTCGTTTTCTCTGTTTCTGAAACTTTCTTTCATCTTTGAAAATGAGGGCTGAAGCAGGGCGGCGTTGCTAGGCAACGAGTTTTTTCCGTTACTCCCACGGTTGCACTTTGCATGGTTAAATGAAAAATCAAAGTGAATTTGCAATTTGGAAATGCGTCTACAAGAAGTTTCACACTCTGCATCCAAAGCGTCATGTTGCTTTTGTCGCTGAGAAACACGGGCTCTTAGTGAAAGCATAATTAGCGTTTTCAAAATATTAGCTTTTTGCTTTCCAGTGCCTTTGAACTTGTGGCGGAGGTAAGTGAGTGTTTTGAATCGAAGTTTGATTTTTGGATGAGTTTTGTTCGTGAGAGAAAGGTAGATTTTTTATTTATGAAATGATGTTCGCATGTGTTGAAGAGAATCCAATCATGCCCTTATGAATGATTGAGTTGGTTTGAGGGCTAGGAGAAAGTTGAGCCTTTGCTTTCGTGAAAGTTGTTGTCCAGGCAGTGCCCACTGGGTTTCTGGGTTTTGGGGGGAAGGGGGGGTTTATAAGGTCATGGGGATTAGGGAAGCCATGGAAAGGCTCAAATCAAATCCCCCATTTACCATCATCTCCAAAATCATGCACAACTTTCACTCTATTCAAAAGGATCCAAAGCATTTAATAACTTTCACCCACTCTCAATTTCTATCGATCGAGACTGCCAGGCTTCAGAGTTACACAAAGGAGCTGTGTATCACTCGCTTACGCAGGCTTTTCTGCATGATCATCTCCATTGAATAAGGCGGACTTTCGTCCCACATTATCCCAGAAAATTGCATGTTTTCATCCACCATCTGCATTTATAATTCCTCAGCAGAAGGCGTAATGCTTAAGCAAAACGAAACAAACAACAAAACAGAACAGACTACTCGCACAAAAACAAGGTTGTTAAGTAAGGGCCACTTAAAAATCTCAAAAACAAGCTGGAATGAATGAGCTGTGAGAATTGGAGAAAGTGTGGCGTTAATTGGCCAAGTACTTAAGATCTTAGCCCTTTAGAAGAACCACTTAAGTACCAAGATTTTTTTTTTCAATTTTTTTCTTGCTATTAATCCATCTTCCTTGGATCTTCCTTCCCTCAATTGTAGTGTCAATTTCGCGTAAAGAGTTTTGAAGAAGGCCTTTGCGTGATCAGATTTTGTCATTCGTAGAGCTCCCACTGTTCAAGGGACTCAGGCGTGTCAAAAGTATCACCCACCCACACGCAAAGTAAAAGTAAAAGAAAAAAGAGAAAGTAAAAGGAAAGTCTGTTTTTTTTTCTTGTTTTTTTTCCTCTGTCCAAAGTCCCCCTAAAGCTAACGACTCCAAATAAGGCTCACAAACACTCTCGAGGCTTTTCTACCTTTAATTAAAATTCCCACTCGCTTTACATTATTCAACCGGTTTAATTATTCCTTGGGAAAATACAAGCACTCTCGGCTAGGCCGAGGCCTGCTCAATTATTTAGGCCACACTTGGATTGGAGGAGGACTCCGCCAGAGCTCAACCGCTCAAGTGGGGAAGGGACATTTGAGGGGGCCTTTGAAGGGAAGCGGTTTGAATTCAGGAGAGCACTGGAGGATCGCTGGAGTCTCTGCATTGTCGTAAAGGGCTTTTGGATTTATTGTCCTCTTTCCAGTGAGATTCCTCGAAGTCTTAAGATTCTCCAGGAGCGGAAGGGCGTCTTGGGTGATGCATATTAATGCTTTCTAATCGATTCCACAGTTTCTCGGATTAAAATTATTCATGGAGAGAGAGGGAGGGCGGACGGAGGTAAACAGTGGGTTATGTCAACACTGGCTGCGACGGCGGTGGGCCAAAGAGTCGATGACCACTGGCCACTTTTCGTCAGTATCGCTGCCGTCTGGATTCATATGTACCGTAAAGTTCCAAATAGACGCCCACTGTCAAATCGGCGCTCGTGTCTCGTGTGAATAATAGACGCCGCCCGCACCCCTTGAGAGCACCGGGAACGAAGAGTAGGGCGTCTATTTGAAACTTTACGGTAGAAGTTTTCTGAGCAAAGAAAAATACAACTCATTTTTCGCGTGTCATTGGGTCGTATCGCAAAAAAATGAGGAAAGTCATAAAAATGGAAAACAGAGTAAAATGGGGTCAGCCCTTCGAAGCAATCCGAATCTAAATCAGGAATTCCTGTGCCTTATTCCAGCTACTAATGGCCAACTGCCTAAATGCTAGGGAAATAAATGACAAAGAAAAATATAGTTCAAATCTTACCTACGATACCGCCCTCACAGTAATGACCTGGAATGCAGTCATTATTTCCCGGGAGCTTTCCCTGTGAGCGACCCAAATTGCCTCCACCTCTGCACGATTCAGCTCCGAAACGTTCATTTATTAGCAGAAAAAATCTAAATAGCCGAAAACATGAAGAAAAATCATTTCCTCGTTTCATAGTATAGTAGAAAAACTCATTTCTAGAACGAAAAAAAATATGTTCAAACTCAATAAATTCTCTGATCCAATTGTGTCCGATTGATGAGATAGGAGAAAGGAGAAAATTCTCTACAGATCTCATCTCATAGATCTTCTATTTTCCCGCTTTTCCCTTTTGAATTCAGAAGTGTCTTTCTGCGTCCCAGAGGAGACAACGGAGGGGGATTCGTTGTCCTTTTGGAGTTGTCCATGAAGCTCGAGGAAGGAGTTCCTGGAAGTTAAGATGGCGGGCGGACGTTATCTTTCCTAATAAATTTGATTCATGTCTAATTTCCTTGGACGTTTGAGTCTTTGACATTCCTTCCAGCAGAGATAAGAGACGACTTTCTCCTGGAGAAAGTTACGGAATAAAGCGGAATAATGAGGTTGTTGGGGAAGTTGGTCCTCTCCCTGCATAAGTTCTTTCTTCATCTCCATTATCAACTCCAAAAGAGTTAGGACGGATTTCCTGGAGAATTCCTGGAGAAGGACTAAAGGACCTATCCAAAATCGCCATAGCTAATTCCCTCTGCCCACTTCCCAATCCTCCTGTCAAGGCCCAGAACAAAACTCATTCAACATCCTTTGTCCCCGTCACACAACCACCAAACGCTTCCATCACTTTTTGGCGGAGCATGAGCCCTTGCTGGAGAGGCTCATGGAGTCATGCTACTGGAGAAGCCTCTCCATTCTTCTTTGTTCCAGCGCTCTCTCAACCAACTTTCCAGCCATTATTTCCATATGATAAAGTGAGGCGGTTCGAGAGCGAGATCATTCAAGAAGCACTCTACTTTTTCGCTTAAGTTCCATATCCCTCCAGCGTCCATTTCAGCGTTCTCCTTCCTTCGAGAATCCGAAGCTCTAAAGCCCTCCAGGATAAGTGGAACTCTCCAGCTTCATTTCCAGTGCCCACTTGAGCTGGCGCTAATTTCTTTATGGGCGCTCTTTCCCCGAGGACTTTCACCCAAATTGTCTGATTTTATTTGCTCATTTTGCTAAATCCAGTCTAGCTCGACGCTTTCACACATTTTGATGATCCTCCGGATACATCCGCTACAAGATACCTCTAGTCTTTCTAGAGCAGAATGTGTGTTAAGAGCAACCGAGGGTATTTGTGCGGAAGCATAAATGTCGCCAGCTCCTTGGTGGGTTTGCTTGGTTTGACCTCCTTGGCTCGGCGTTCGAATGGCGGAGACGACAGGGCTGGAACTGGATTTTGTTTATGATTTTTTCTTCATGGAAGAACGAAAGTAGAGGAAGTGAAGTTGAGAAGTTACGACTTACTTTCACCAGTCTCCTTACGCTTTCTCTCGGCTTCTTCTGCATTCGTCCCGTTGGAATTCCACCTTTCTCCATTTCCACTTTCCCGTGGATTTTGTGCTGAGGCTCCATTTCGAGTCGGATGTAAATTCTGGTTGGAGGAGACATTTGGCAGCCCAATTCCTGGAGAAAACCTAACCAGGGACTCGCAAATCAGTCCACTCCATTTACACCCTTCGACAACAACTCCGGAGAAACATTACATCGACGAGGTCCAAGGGTGCGTCAAGGGAAGTTTCAAACCGGAAGTGAAAGTCTTGGGAAGAGAAAGCCATCGGCTTCGGCCGCGTCATTTTTTGGATGTTATAGGGCCAACTTGTATTGTTGCTCAACGGTCTCAGTTTCACGGTAAATGGACCTTTGCAAAGTACTTTCACTTCCGGTTTGAAGGGGCCAAGAGAGCCTCTCTAAACTTTTTTTTTGGAAATCGATCCGCCGTGCATTGCCATCCTACTCCGGCAGACGCCCTCTGCTTTTTAATGGGCCTAGGGATTTGTGTTGATTGGAAAAGGTGACTCTCCTCTCCATTTTCTTTTCGAATCCTCTGCCAGAAAAAAAGTACTTTTCTTTTACTTACTCCTGGAATGCTATTTTTAAACAAAGTCCTGGAGGGCTGGAGGACTCTTATATAACTCGGGGAATTGGAAGATTAGAATGGGAAATCCTCCACATGTTCACTTTCACCTGCCAATCGAAATCCAGCGGAATTTGAAACTTCCCCTCCTTTCTTTTCTAAATCCTTTTCCACTTTTTTGGAAGTCTCTTTTTTCGTTGCTGGAAGGAGACTGGCATTTGCTGGAGAAACAAAGGCTGAGCATTCTTTGGTCGGAGATCAGGAACAGACGGAGAGAAATTGCATCTAATTTGTGGATGAGGGAGGAATGGAGAGGGAAAGCGAGATTTGGACTTTGGCGGCGGAGGCTTCTGCTGGAGAAAGCACTGTCTCACCATGCCCCAGCTGGAGAAAATCGATGCTGATGGCTCTGGAGGTTCTTCTTAACTTTTCCTTAATGGATTTGATCGCGTCCCTTTCTTGGCGGCTGCTTTACATGGAAAGGAACTTAGACCGTTCAGCTCCAGAGGCTCTCCATTCATCAACAAACACATCAACACCACCAACCGCAGCCGACAACAGCTCCTGCTTGCTGGAGTGCTGGAGAAACGCTGGAAATCGAAAAAGAAAACCCATTTCATTTCTCCAGGGCCATTTCAAATTCCCCGCCTAATTTCTTTGTTTGGAGAAACATTTGAAAAGGTGCAATTGAAGTGGGAGTGAGCCGCCGGTGGCTCTTGAAGTGCGTTAGACGCAAGGTGGTGGCATTAGGGGTGCTAAATGGTTCGTGGAAGAAAAATGGGTGTTTGGGCTCTAGGTGGTTGGTGGTATCAGTGGTAATGTGACACGAGGAGAGGACGATGATGCGGAGAGAACATAATCGGGCTTCCTAATGGCTTCCAGGACTTCCAGTAACTTCCAGAGGACCCAAAAGCGCCAAACTCAAAATCAGAGAAGCTCATTCGCGGCAAGCTCACTTTCGCCGGCTAAAACGACGGTAGTGGGAGGGCTAGGTCGGTAAATGGCAGTACAAGTAAAAAGAAGGCACGCAATTCCATCACATCACACTTTCACTACTCCGCTTTCTCCTAATGGAGCATCATCAATAATCAAAGGCAGAGGGTTTCTGGACAAGATTTCTGGAGAAAAAATATGATCAAACTCCTTAGTCACGCACACAAATTCATTCCGAAAACTTTTTTTTGTTTTATCGGATCCTAATAAAGAATGTATGATTTTTGCAAAGGTTTAGAAGGAGCTGCACTGCAATATTCGTATTGGGGTCTATACTTAAGCTTTCACTTGTGACTTCCGGAGAACGATTTTTTTTTCGTTGTAACGACATTTGTGAGTCAGGGTGTTTTCCCACAGAATAATATATTTTATTCAACATGTCATGAAAATTAAGTAACAAATGATTACCAGGAAGCTAACAATGTGATTTTTTTTTTGGTTTTCAGTCGAGCCATACTCTCTAATCCGGATATTCTTCCGTCAACTCCCTGGACGGAATTATGGAGAAACGATTTTTGGGGAACGCCGCTAAGTCACTCAGGGTCACACAAGTCCTTTAGGCCCTTGACAACCTTGTCTTTTAGATGGAACTATGCCTATTCCCACGACCCCTTCATCTTCCACCTGACCAACATTTTGCTCCATGTCCTTACTGCATGGTTGTTTAGCCGCGTAGCTCGCGCCATATTTTCGCCAACACTTTACGCGCCGCGAGTCACGAGCTACCAACCGGCTCAGCACATGAGCAAGAATCAGACCGGCCGAAAAGTGGCCGTACTCATCTCCTCCCTAGCCTTTGCCTCGCATCCAATTCACACGGAAGCTGTGGCTGGAATCGTAGGAAGGGCTGACGTAGGGGCAACAGCCCTAGTCCTTACGGCATTTTTAGCCTATGTCAACCATGTCAAATTTAGAGACAAGCAT
The DNA here is from genome assembly GCA_021029175.1 of Bilobella aurantiaca. NCBI lineage: Eukaryota > Metazoa > Arthropoda > Collembola > Poduromorpha > Neanuridae > Bilobella > Bilobella aurantiaca. Next base: position 29,346 of record VYYI01000087.1, on the reverse strand, counting down.
AAAACGTTTTGCCTGGGAGATCAAGAAGGTGATTCCCGAACCCACTCCGTTCTGTGTACCAGAGGGAAGCACCGAGTTCTGAGCAGGAAGTCAGCGTCCATTGAAAGCTCTTCGAAAAGCGCCTTTTCCTTAACTCATACTCTACGTATCAAGAGCGTCTGTTGGCTGGGAGTGAGCGTTCTCCTGGCTGGAGCTGCAATGCTGTCGAAGGAACAGGGTCTAACAGTACTACTCATTTGTGCTGCCTTTGACATCATTCGATCCCTTATCAAAATCCGACAAAAACGGGTAAGCATACGAAACCTTTCTAACTGGTTTAATAAATAACTCAAGGTTAATTAGAAAGTATTTGTGGTTGCGAAACTTTGGGTGTATCCCTCTGCTATTTTAGCAAATAATTTACTAATTTAAACAGGTGAACCATATTTCGCTTCAAACACCACTTTCAGAAAACAAAATTGATATTTTGTAAAGCATGCCTCTAAGTTCATCAATTTAAAACACAAACAGATTTACATTTAACGTTCAGGTTTACTTAGGGTTGATCACAACAGCTAAAGAAGAGTTTCATGTAATCTACTATATACGTTTAAGTTAGTACACTACTTGAGTATCCGGAGTTTGAAATAATTTATCCTTTGACTTTACAAGTTAACCAATGTAATGACTATGGGTAGTTTGCTATTAGGTGAAGAAATATTCAGAACCAAATTAAGCCTAAATGACTAAAACTAATACATCGAAAAACTATTCAGTCTAATCCAGATTTAGATCTACTCTAACAGGAACGTTGCAAGTTATTTGAAGGATTCTAGATTTTCTTATCGAGAACTTCTTGGGTTTCTTACGGAATTATCCACAGCATTTGTGAGCACGAAGAACCTTTACCGCAGTGAAGTACTTCTTGCACCTCTTACATTGCTCAGGAAATTCTCCTGAGAATATAATATATTATAAGATTGATGATTGATGTCACGTAAATGAATGGATTCAAAATTGATCTACTTGTACGTAATTACCTGTATGCTCAAAAATATGACGATTCAGGAGCTCTCTTGTTGTCGCCGTTTCAGAACAGAATGGACATCCAAGTTTGTGCTTTTTCCGGTGAGCATTCAGTTGTTCTAGCGTCCTAAAAGCACACTTGCATTGTGCGCCCTCCTTGCATTTGAAAGGAAGCGTCGCCATACTTTCGTCCCGCTGGTTCTCTCGGTCGTGGGATTTCAGGTGACCTTGAAGGGAAGGTTTTTCAGTGAACTTCCGACCGCATTTTGAACACGGAAATAAAACCTTTCTCGTGTGTCTATTAATGTGCCCTTGAAGCGATTGTTTTGAAGCCAAGTTCTTGTTGCACATGTAGCAGATAAAGTTGGGTCGGAGTGCCGGTGGTGCTCCTTCGGTCTCGGTACGGTTTGCTGGTGCTGATCCCTAAAGAAGAATACAAATTGCAATGCATAATTGCAAGCTCCTCTAAATTACTTCTAACAAACAAACGAACGAACTGACGTTATTTGCTTGCTTAGAGGAGCTCTCATCGTCTTTTGGTTCCATCTTGATCGTTTTTGACTCTACCTTTGGCTTATGGTGTGCCCCGGGACGTCTATAGCACTGCCAGTAGTCATTCATTGTCCCAAGCCCAACAAATACAGTATTTCTGGATTTTTTAGTGTAGAGCCGTTGCAAAGTCGCCGTTCATGTAAATAAGCGATCCAATCAAGCAGAGCTCACGAACTCGGTCCTCTTGAAACAAAGCAAAAACCGGCCGTAGCTTAGAAACTATTAATTTTGGTTTCTTAAGTTATTAAAAACCGATTGCTCCCACTTCTTGAATGAGCCTTGATATTAAATAGCGAGCATTATTACAGGCCCTTGACTATTTTCAATGGTTTGCCATGTTAATTACGATTAATTAACTTCCCTAACGAACAATTAAACTTCGTAGAAACGTCCGACCGACACTAATTTTTATGCCAAAAACTGAAGGTTATCTAACACATCAAAAGATTTCTGACTTCTGTCAAAAAAAGTCCGCATTCCTTAAATTCTTAAATTTTAAATTTTGGCGCCTAACGATTTTCTTTAAGCATTTCAAACTGTACTAATGCATTAAACATTAAAATTTTCGCTTTAAAACATCACAACGACGCGTAATAACGTCATTATCCTTACGAATAATTAGTAAATTAAATTTTTAATTTAAGTAATCTAGAGTATGCATTTAGTTAATTTTTTTTACTAATTGAGTAGAGAGTTCTCACAAAGCCCTTAACTGTTAACACGGAAAAACTTTGGATTTTCACTTTCTATTTCACATCCGCTTACTTGTTTCCGTAGAATTTAAGGACAAATTTAATTTCATAGTTTTATTTTTGAATTAAATTTCAAAATTTCAATTAACTGTGCAGTAGGTGCAGAGAGCATTAGAAGGAAAGCTAATTGTTAAAAAAAAACTTTACACGTGTTCATGTCATGACTCGAAGAACACTTTGTTTTCGCGTTTCCCTTAATCGTTTCTTGAGTTTCATTTGTTTTGAAAAGGCTTTAGATTGCCTTTAATTCAAGCCATTCGTTTTGCGTAGGCAGAATAGGATCGTAATGGCAGTTTTTAGGTGCTTTCTCCCAAGTCTGGAGAAAGTGGGAGATTGTTGTCGTCGTGTGAAAGAAAGCTGTAAATTTAAACAGTGTTCTTGGTCCATGTTGATTGTGAACGTGATATGGAAATGAGTAGGTGTTCTCACTCTTTCTCCAGCCCTATCTTCCAGCGTTTCCAGCCATTTCCAGCGCCCTTTGTCTCCAGAAAAAGGCCCCGAAAGAAGGACTATCTCTCTCCGGATCTTCATTTTCAAATCGAAAGTCTCATCCATAATTAAATCTGAATTTATGAGGGTATTTGGCTAGAGACTGCCTGATGCTGGAGATAGGCGGGAAGTGGTGACAGGGAATGTGAATATAAATTCAAAATTAGCCTATTGGCGTCCCTTCCTCTTTGGTCACACTCGCTTTCTCCCGCTTTCTTCCTAATTTCTTGGCTTCTACTTTCTCCGCCACTTTCACAATTTTATCAAAAGTTATTCGCTGGCACTTATATTTTAGTAGAGAGAAGACTTGATGCCTTTGAAGGCTTCAAATGAAATCCAATCAACAAAATTCGGCCTTTCAAGCAGCTCGAAACCCCGCCTCCACTTCTTAATTAAGCTCTCCTTCTTCGCTTTCTGAGAAATGATTTTTAATGCTAATTGGTTCCTTGGCCTTTGAGAAGCCACATGCCTCGCAACTTTCACTTTTCCTTGCGTAGAGGGAGGCAGAGAGAAAAAGACTTTTTTGGTTGCTTTCACCAAACCGAACTTTCACTTTGTGAATCAACAGTTTCTTTTCCCTTTGGCCACACGTACGCGCTCGGATTGACGCAGCAAGGATCACTTTTCATTCAAGTGCATTTCCTTTTCCATCAAATCCAAACATCTCCAGAAGGGATTTTCTATAACTTACCTTTCTCCACTCCCTACCAAGTATTCTGTTTACTTTCATCAAATACTGGCCTATTTGATTACCGTATTTACGTCATAAATCAAAGTTAAAGCATCGTACGGAAAGCAAATCTGAAATTTTTAATTTTTCCCGCGTCTTGAGACGCTTTCACTTGAAGTCCAACACGTACTTTATTTGTATTTTGCTCAAACAGAATTATGAAGAATATGAAGACAAAAAAAATTAATTACCACTCAATTTATTGTTTTTTTTTTCTTAAATAAAACTGGATTACCATTCATCCTAGTCCAAAAAACCAACGTTCGAACTGTGCTCAGCGTAGAGGAGATTTGAGAGTGTATGGTTTGGTGAAAGCAAGTGTGGTGGCGGTGATTCATAATTTAGAGAAAATGGTGAAACAAAGCCTGATTTGGAGAAAGTCTCCCTGGATACTTTTCCATGTTTTTATGATTATGAAGTGTGTCTCTGTGGATGGTAGAAGGGGAACGTGCCCGTGTCTGAGGTGATAGTGTTTGCGGAGACTGGAAAAAGAAAGTGAGAAAAGGCTCTTAAGCATAAAGTGCCTTGTGAGGTACTGAAGGGAATGGGAGAAAGTGGAGGGCCTACCAAGGACTCCTTTGGAATTGGGTTTCTGGTCGCTAGAAAATCGAATGAGAAAGTAGGAAGAGTCAACCAGGGGAATTTGTTCATTTTGAAGAGTCGAGTCACGCACGGATCCTGGAAGGCTTGGTCTTCTCCAGCATCCTGGAAGGGCCTGGAAGCCCCCATATGGAAGACAAAGGAAAAAGAGCCTTTTCTTTTTTTTTCCTTCCAGAAAGTGGATCCCTACTGTCAAAATGCTCCTGATAAATATTCAATATTCTTGCTCCTCTCAATCACAGCCCCAAATCGCTTACTTCCACCCAATCATCTTCAGCTTCAGCCTAATCCCCTATGCTATCCATATCTCCAGGCCCCCTTCTGCTTTCTCCAGCACAACTTCATAATTCCGCCTTATTTCTGTCAGAGCCGCTCAGAAATTCATTCCTTTCTTTATTAGTTTTATTAACCCAAAGATCCAGTAATTTTGCACGCACATTTATTTTATTTTTATTTTTTTTAACAAAAAGTGGTCAGAAGTTGCATAAATTCAAGCAAGATAATGCAAGCCAACAATTCCTGGAATTGTCTGAAATTGTGTGACAATTCGAGGGATAATCTTATCCTGGACGTGAAAAAGCTTTCATGAATGCGAAAGAGAGGAATAAAAGAGAAAGTACGGGAGAAAGCTCAAGTGGAGTGAGGAGCTAAAGCTGTAAAAAAAAGACTTTCGACCTCTTTCTTTTCCTTATGGAAATTGGAAAGGAGTTTGGGATGATTGGATTTGCGTCTTCTGAATTGGGTCTCTGTTTGTGTTTTTTGGGTGATTCTGGAGGCGAGATGTGTCCTTTTGTGTGCGGATGCTGGAAAAGTCAGGAGTGACCGTGGGGAAAGCATCTTCATTTTTCTTGCGTTGCCTAGTAACGGCCTGTCTCCTCCAGAGTTTAATCTCCCCATTTATCCTCCTCTTCCCTGTCTCCGCTCCCATAAATTCACCCAGCCAATAGGAACACATTAATTCCCACACAAAAGGACAGTAAAAAAAACCGCTGGGCGAATATCCTTTTCATACCACCATAAAACACACTTCCAGAAACGGACACAACACTGGACATCTTTCGCTAAAAGGCAACAAAGCTATTGTAAAGGGCCCATTAGCAACCTGTCACCTCCATCTGCACAATTCTCCCGACATTTCTCTAACTCTTTAGTGGACAGGCGACAAGCTCATTGTGAAAATGATTACAAAGAGATTGACCGCACTGTAAACCAGATGAGGACAGGAAATGCTGGAACTATTTTTAAGGGTTACTTAAACATAAGTTGCGGTATATTATTTGACAATTTTTGTAATTTTATGAATAATCGTTTAATGGGGAAGTCAGAAATCTAAATGAGGATTTTCGGAAATGTCCGAAATTTACTCAACTGAAATTTGATGGTGGTTGTGAAAAGTGAAAGTTAGTTATGACAGTTAGTATCCATTTAAATTAACTGAGTTTCTTGAATTGTGATTAGGTTGACATTGTACCTTGGAAACTAGACTGCTTCTGGAGCGTGATTAGCCTCGGAGCGTCCTTTGTGATTCTATTTTTTCTGCGTCTGCGTGCCATGGGCGGCTACGCAGAATCCCCTACGTTTTCGAAGGCTGACAATCCCACTGCCCACCAATCACAATTCTTTACGCGCTTCTTCACCTTCTTCTACCTACCTGTATTCAACTTTCATCTTCTTCTGTTTCCGCGCCGACTCAGCTATGACTGGTCCATGGACGCCATCTCACCAATCACCAGATTCTGTGACGGCAGAAACCTCATTTCCGCCATCTTTTACGTTGTCCTAATCAGAAGAATCCTTCTCAGCCTCCAAAACATCACCAGCGCACCGCCAGAAAGCCTGTCAAAGCCCAAAGGCCTCTGCGCCCTCTGCTGGATTACCCCCGCCCACAGAACCAACAACAATTCTCTCCTCAACAGACCAACTAGCGACATTCCCCTCAACTACACTCATTCCCCCCCTACAAAATCCAACGGTGTTCACTCCAGCAAAACTAGCCGAAGTCGAACGGTTCTCAAGTCCACTTCGGCGTTCAATTCCCCTCCACCGTCGAAATCCCTCCACGGTGCTCTCCTCCTTCAGCTCGCGTTCCTCATCTTGCCTTTTCTTCCCGCCACAAACTTGTTTTTCTACGTGGGATTCGTCGTAGCCGAGAGAGTCGCCTACATGCCTTCCGTTGGTTTCTGCCTCCTCCTGGGCCACGGTACGCTCCACTTTTGGGGTCAGAGTGACATTTGGCAGAGATTTGGCAGCAAGGGAAAATTGTTGTTCCATGCGAGTGCCACGGTGTGCGTCGTGGTCTTCTGCCTTCAAACGGTTCTTCGGAACGAGGACTGGAGCACTGAGGAGAAGCTCTATCGAGCCGGAATTCAAATAAACCCGCCCAAATCCTGGGGAAACCTTGGTCACGTTCTGAGCCGTGCCGGACGGAGGGCGGAAGCGGAAGTGGCATATCGACAGGCCCTCACTTTCCGCTCAAACATGGCAGACGTCCACTACAATCTGTAAGTCCTTTAGTTAGCAAATAGGCCAATGCCAACTTAAAAAAAGGAAGCAATTGCAAGGAAAGGGAAAAGAAATTGGGAGAAAGCCAAAAGAACATCCAATCTCACAAATAACCTTCAGCTCCAATCACCCACAGGGATCTAAAAGAGTCGAAAACGTTTTTATTTCCCCTTTTGAATTCCCCGCTGCTACCTTTTCCGCGAAGAATTCAATCTCTTATTTACTTTTACTATTCAAACTGCCAAGATTCATGAGTACAATTTTAATATTGGGGGGTTTACAGGAAGAGGTTTTTGTCATTTTTTAGAAATATACTTTCTCCACTTTCTCTTCTACGCCTTACCTCAGAGAAGGGAAGTGGTGCGAAGTAAGTTGGAGAGGCTTTGAGTAGTTTTAGCCGTAGAAGCCAAAAAAAATGTCCTTTTATTTTAGGCGAGAAGCCTTTCACTTCCATTTCCCTTTCCTTTGTCGGATTAATTCCCGTTGGTTGTGGGGGAAAGTCAAAACAAAGGAGAATTAGAATAGAACGTGATTTTTAGTCGGGAGGCGTAATTGAAAGAAAGACTTTTCCTCCGACTGTGCCTGACAGGCGAAGTTGGAAGATGTACTTTCTCCGGTGAAAGTGCCATTGGCAGGAGGAAGATCTTCCATCACCCGAGCCCTACAGGAGGGCATTCTAAACGACGCTCCCTCCACACTTGGTCCTTATAGGTACAAACAGAAATACTTTCAATTTTAGAACTCCCGCCAGGCGTAAGGCTTTCGGAATTCCTTATCGAGGTGGAAACAAAACGTATTTGACAGGCTGGCAGAGGGAATTCCTTCTGCTTTATTTTCCCTTTCACTCCCATTCAAATCCCTTCCCTAAAAGAAGAGTCACAAATAACATTCATCCAATTTCTTACTTTGACTGGAAAAAATATAGAAAAGAAAACCATGAAAACACTCAGGGCAAACAAGCTGGGGCTCTCAATTCCAAGTACATTTTGGCAGCCCATTTCGCTATAGGAACTTTACTTCAAAGTAAACAGAATCCTTGCCAGGCATTTTCAAAAACGATCCGCCCACTTTCCTCTCCCAGCGCCTTTCAAAGACGCTTTCACTTTCAACTACCTTTCTCTCGGCTCTATCGCTTAGCATAACGCTCTAATAATCTAATTTATACCTACCGCCTCCACTATCGTCAATTCCAACACCTTCTCCCCCAAATTCTCCAATGGTCTCCGCTTGGAAGACCAGATTCGGTCCGTCATGGGTTTGAGATTTGGTCTATTTTTAGAATCTTAACTTTAAATTATCCTGACCAAATTTAAGTAATTTTGTTTTCGGAATTTTAATTCCTTACCGATTTGTCTTCCTTACAAATCATTTGACAACCAAAAATATATCTATCGCACTCAATTTTCTAAGAAGTATCAATTCTAATCGCACAACATGGGCTGTCATTACGAGATTAGAGTTTTGACTTAAATGATTTAAATAAAAAATAGTTAAATTAAATTAGTTAAATCGGCATTAGCTATTGCTTTTATTATTTTTATTCTTCCATCTGTGAGGAAACAATATTTGCAGGTTAGTTTAGAGTTTAATCTAAAATTAAGGTCATCTATAGAATAGAGATTTACTCTAAGCTAAAAATTTTTTTTAGATTCAAACTAATATTAAGTTTTATATTGGAGTAATTAGTGGTAATGTGTTAAGCGCGCTTCAAGAATTATGCGCATCCGTGAAAAGTCCTGTGCGGAGCATCACTTTATTCACGGTATGATTTGTGAGTTGAATTTCTGTATAAATCAGGGCCAATCTTTCCTTGCTTCAGGTGACTTTTGACGACTGTAAATAAAAAGTAAAGTTAATATTGTTGAGCGTTGTTTGTTGTTTGTTGCAGCGGTTTGTTGCTGGAAGGAGAAGGGCGCCTGGAAGAGGCTCTGCTCTGCTATCGATCCGCAATCCACTTCCGACCTCTACTTGCCCGTGAGTCTCACTTTCTTTTTTCAAAATCAAATAACATCAACATCGTTTTAGTTACTCAACTTTATTTTAGTCCCCCTTTTCCGCTCAAGTAAAGTTGGAACTTGGAGCGGCCTTTGGAAGGGTCCCTTTTCCACTGTGTACTTAGACTCTGTGTCTCATCCAGAGAAAGCGAACGAAATGTCTGTTTGCGGACTCCACTTCACTCTCCTTTGTTTTCAGAGCCTTTCTTTTCATTGGAGAAAGATCCAATTGGGCAGAAGATCTCCTGATGAAATGTAAACAGAATAGACCAAAGACCACGAAACTAAAGTTCAGCAAACAGCTCAACCCCACAGCAAAACATACCTTGAAAAGCCTTAATTCAACCAATTAGCGTCTTTGCAAACTTTTACCTCGATCCGACCAAGAAGTTTTCTCAAAACTTTAATTTTTAAAACAACCCCGAGCACCTTAGGGTCAGGTCGTACATACTAAGCGGATGAATGGAGAATCAAAACTTTTTGTATTAGTGAAATAACAAATTCTCATAGTATAAACATCTCATTTTAGCCTAAAGCTACAAACATACGAAACAGACTCGGCGTCTAAAAATTATTTCGATTAAAGTTTTTTTTTTTTCAATTTGAGCTGATTTTATTTTTTAAAGAGAAAGCGTACTAAATGCTTAGCTTTTAAGCTGAGAATTAAACTTTTACAGTATCAGACTCAGATGCAGATTCAGTGGCGTAAATCTGCTCCTGTCAACGAGATGGATTTTGGTATTTGTGTAAATTTCCATTCTAATGCCTAGAAGATTAGCATCTGTTCCGCTTGTTAGAGCCTCGAGGCTACCAAAACTTTTTACTGTTTTTGGTTAAATTTGCTGGAACTTTAATTTAATTTGTTGTGGGAGTGAAAGTTGTTTTTCTTGTCTGAGACCATTCTGTTTCTTGTTTTCTTTGAAAGAAAGCTTGGAGAAAGTCTCCCTCATAATTGTACACACTTGGTTTTATGGCCCTTCTTTCTTTTTTCGATTCCGACAAGATGCTCTTCCGCCTTCTCAAGTGACCTATTTAGTTCATGTCTTATTTATTTTTTCTGCCTCCACCCAACCTTTGACTCCGAAGCTCACTCGAATTGCCCTATAACAGATCGCAGCTCATTTCCACAATTCCCTTTCTTTTATCTCCTCAAACTCAAGCAAAGAAATTAAAGAAAGCCACTTACAGCTAACGACTCCACTCAAGACGAACACGGAGACGGCTGCTTGGGGACCACCGGCTGTGACGCCCAACTCTGCCAATTTCAAATCACACTTTTCTTTCTGTATTTGTTTACTTTTTTGTCAGGATTTATTCCAAATTTTGTTTTTCCTGCTGGTGTTCGCATCCTTTCACGACTTTCACTCTCTGAGTGAGAGAGAAAGTGAAATGAGGAGAAAAATTTCTCCGAGTTTACTACTCCGGGTTTATTTTAGGGCGTTATGTGTTATTTCCCCCAAAGTTTCCCTATTCCCATCTGGGCTTTCTTGATGGTGGGGCGAATTGGTGGGGCTCGTGGGCTGGTGGGATGTGATAAGAAAGTTCTTGGTATGGATGAGACTTCGTCTTCAATTTGACTTTTCTTGGCCAGTGAAGCGTCCACACTTTTCTCCCCGTTTCCCCTCTTCAAATATTTCCAGGACTTTCTCCAGTGACTCCCTTCCACCTTCCCTCTGATTCAACAGATTCCTTCCATGTCCAATTCCCACCACGAACAAAACGCCTTTACGCTTCCTCAAAATCACATAAAAAGCACCACATACCCATCATCCATATTATCCAGGCCCACACCATATTCCTGGAGAGAGTCATGGAGAAAACTTACACTGGCTCTCCATCTCAAAAGTCGAATTCCAGGAAATGAGGTCTAAAACTCACCACCACCATCTTCGTCCAATCACATTTAAACTTCTACCAAACTTCATCACTTCAATCCACTTCTTTTGCGGAACTTATTGGAAGAAGGAAAGTTCCGTTTAGAAGCGCTATATCCAATAACTTTTATTCTTAAGTTAGAGCAAGTTTATGAATCGCTGAGCCTAAGCCTGCTCCAGTTATAAAAGCCACTCCATCAACTCCAAAATTAATTTTGAGCTCTACGCTCTACAGATTTTCAGAAATAATAATCATTCCCTCGAGGTCTCGGATTTGCAGGACATTTCCTCTCCGATGTAATTAACTTAACGCCTGACACTCGATCCACTTGAGAGATGACCCGGCATGGATTAAGTACTTTGAGCCACATGGGACCACCCTTTACTCAATTTTTGAAAAAGATGAGCAAATATAGAGCGGCAGTTACATTTAATGCGTCATCTTTTCTAGGGAAAAGAGACCATTTTTAATGTCAAAGATATAGAAAAAGATTCGAATCCAATTTCACTGGAGATGGTGAAAAATTACAGCTTTCGGAATGACAGCTTGAAAAAATGGTGGAATTAACCTTATAAAGAAAACAGCGACTTCATTCTAAATAAACAAAATTATTTCTGCAGAGGTAATGAAAATTTTATAGGAAAAAGCACAACAAGCCCGATCTAGAGCAAGAGAATTTAATCTCCGGGTCCACCTGTTCTAGGACGGGCTTGTTTGGCCCGTAGATTAACTTTTTAATTTACCATGCAGTGCTGCTATTTCAATTTTTTAAATCAAGATTTTTTATAATACGGGTCAGATGCAAAAATCTAGTTGAATATAATAAGTGCAAAAATTAGTATTTTTAAACATCCTTTTTTTGCTATTTTTACGCACTCACGATAAGATCCATGCGTTTTTAATAATACAAGAGTGCAAATTCTGTTTGGCAAAATTGGAAGAATATAGAGATCCTAAACCAAAATCAAATTGTTACAGTTACTCTGTTCCGTTTCATTTCGAGAAGAGAAATTATTTGTAATCAAATCCAAGCGGATTTCAATGAAATCCCTTTGAATGGGTTAAATTCATTGAATTGGTTTAGTTGGGGGTTCTTTCTCCTTGATGAGCCTCTCTAAATTATATTTTGAATATTGAGAAAGGGAAAGCACTCTTCCGAAGAGTAACTGCATCATCATTTCTCAGATTCATTTCCTGCCAAGGGATACTCCTGCCTCTCTTTGGCGTATTAAAGCGTGCATATATAATGCAGAAGCCTTTTAGAATTATGTTTGATTTATGGCATTTCCTGGGCCTAGGCTCAACTCCATAGTCGGATTTGGGGATCCGGTAGGCAGAGATGGGCGTAAGTGATTTTGGTCAACTGACAATGAAGAGAGTCCGGGTAATTAGTCAGTGACTTAAAGAGGCAGAGGACGGAGATTAGGGCGTAGAAATATGGTTGGATTCTTCAGCGAGGAGAAAGCAATTAACATGGATAATTAAAAGAATAAATTCAGACGAGCTTTCTTCTTCCTTTTCACTAAAAGGCTCCTTTCACCCATTTCCACTTTCCATTCGCAATGAACTTCCACTTCCGCCTTTATTCTTCACTGAGCCCATTCTGCAATTTCCATTTGAATCTCCCACCATTTTCTTTTGAATCCACCACATTTCCCAAGTCAAAGAATTCTTCCTTAGAACTAACTTAAACAGCTTACGAAGCCCTCATTAGTGGGGACTTGAGGGTACCCTAAAACAAATCAATCTCTTCATTTTGAGGTTCTTCCTAGACATAATTTGCATTTGGCTCAATTTCCTAATGTTTAGAATGAGAACAATAAACTTGAAATTGGGTTGATTAAAAAAAAGTTTTTTCCCATAATAGCTTTCTCTTTGACTCGGAGTTGACATGTGCTTCCAAACATCAGTCGAGATTAATTTATGATTTTCCATCTTCGTACTCTACTAAAAAAAACTTTCAATATATATTTTTTTAACGGGGAGCCGTTTTTGCTGGTTTTTTTAGCGTATTAATGCATTGTTATTTGTTTACATTTCAGCGGCATATGTCTCAATGGGTCATGTCCTAGTGGCCATGGGTCGCCGAACCGAGGCTATGCAGGTCTTCGAGCGCTGCTTCCGATTGGACGATGAAGGGGTCAAGGACTTAAGGACCCATTCAGAGGCCAAGGTCACCGCTCTGTTATGCTTCGGCAGACTCCTCGTTGAGGTGGAAGATGCGTCGAGAGCCATTAATGTGTATCGACAAGCGATTCGTTTGATGCCGCCGAACTACGCTGAGGCCCAGGTAATTAATTAACTCAGAAAATAGCATCATCAACTTACAAATAATGCTGGATAATTTTTTATGTTATTCTCCCGGTTGGGCCTGTCATCCCGAATTTGCGCCCAACTCTAATTAAATATTTAAGCAAGTTGAAGTGTATAATTCAACAGTTTCAGCACGATAATTAATGATCTGCGACATCCGCTGTACGACAACTAAATGTCGAAACCTAAAGTATGAAATTCGGTAGCTTGAAAATTTAAATTAAAAGTTTATAATAATGCTTTGATAGCTCCAAAAAGTGGAATAGCGTTAAATATGCATTCGGAACTCTTTATGGATTTACGATGTTCTGTAATTCGATTGTTCATAATGAGCATTAGAGAAATCATTTTGGCAAAAAGAAAAAAAAGATCTACTTCCTGGAAGGATTCGGTTTTATTTACGACCTTAATTGCTTTTGTGAAATTCTATCCACTATTGATAATGCAAAAGGATGATTAAGCGTGTTTGTGCAGGGTACAACGGGAGCCCAAATGAAATAGATAGGAAAGAGAGTGCTTTGACATGTGCAAAAGTCAATTGATTTTAGGAAAGTGACTTTAGCTTTCCTCATTTGTCCTAGTTTCTCCTAATAACTTTCACCTGGATCTATTGATTTTTTGGTCTATTTCCTCCATTTCCTGTTGATGTCCATAAGCCTGACTTTCCATTCGAATGACTCGTGTCACGTGTCTCACCTGTTTTAAATTTACTTTAATTTCCGATTGCGGTTAAGTACCCTCTCACTCAAAGGCTGAAGCGCAACTCTATACCGCTGTCCCTTAGAAGTCCTTTTAGTGGGCCATTTAAAGGGCTCCCGGAGTGAGTGACAGGGGAAGATGAGTTTGTGGAGTAAATCCATTAAAAGAGAATCGATGACAATGTTTGATATATCAGGATCAATTCCCCGGATGACGGCTGCGAGGAAAGCCTTTTCCCATTTGATCGACCATTGATAGAAACTACTTCCCATTGAGGGTCCCTTCACACAGAATATTTAATAGCTTCTTTCCAATTTCCCCAATCTGCGGGGAAAAAAGTAGGGCAGAGGGAAGGAATCAAGGGCTCAAAAGGTCGGGTAGTGAAAGTACTGGCTGGGGGCTCTAGCAGTACTTTCACCCTTCTCGAAAACTTTCTCTTGGATTTCTAGGCGCCTCCTTTGTCTGAAAAAGGTGATGGATGTCGCTTGGCAATGGAAGTTTGTTTAGCTTTGGAAAAGGAGTTAGTAGAGGAATTTAATTTGATTTGTCCTGGTAGTTTCTTTTTATTGGTAGGAATTAGGCCTTTCTCTTTGCCTTTCCCCAGGAAGAAATGGAGTCCAACCGAAGTTAATTGAATTTGAGAATTCTTCATTTCCGCTGAATATGTGGGCAAGGAAGACAACAGAAGACGCTTGCTCCCAATTCCCTCCTCCTATTTTTTCTTCTATTCCTTTTGCTTTCCCCAAGACTTTCTCCAGTCGATTCTTTTCAATTTCTGGATTCCTCTGGAGATTCCTTCCTCATCATCCCTACCCTCCTCCATCAAAGAACTTCCATTTGTATTAATATCCAGGATACATCCACCAATAAACCACCAATTACCCACAACACACAACAGCCGTCAGACCTTCGCTGCTTTCACCGGCAGAAGAAGAAGGAAGATTGATTGAAGGTCCCCGGGAGCCTCCGCCTCCACAAACAGACTCTTCTACACACTCAATCAACTTTCACTCACGCTCCCTGCTTTCACTCGCTTAAAATTATACTCAAATCCCATACCTACCACCCCACCAACCAACCGCTTTAGAGACAAGAAAGCGTTGCAGATTGTTTACGCAACACTAAACTCTATCATTTGCCCCTTAATCCTTCAGTAAATGGAATTGGACAAGGTGAAGTCATCCAAAGCGCCGAGATAAGATTTTCAAGTTTAATAAGATCATTAGTAGCAAATTCGTTTTAATTGATCACAATTTACTTAACTTAACAAACTCAATTAAGAATACAAAATCATTGAAATTAAAATTAAAAGGATAAATGATGTAAGGCATCTCATTAGTACCAAAAATAGTTAAACGTGTATTGTTAACTTTGGGACCTTCATTTTTTTGGACTAAGGAAACCTTAGTTCACGTAGTGGGAAAATTATAATTATATTTTGTAAGGTGAAGGTATTATGGAACAGTTTACGTATTTTAGAATTTCTTGCCGTTTTCAAATAAGGTGTAATATCCAATTAACAGACATTTTTCAGTATGGATCAGTCAAAACCAAAAGAAAATCTTTCACTAATGTCAAAAAATGAAAACTAAAAAAGTTTCTGTTTTACCATATTTTATTGCCTCATTGAGACTATAAGCGTCCCTCAGCAGACGCTCATAACTTGATCTACTTTCACCAGTAAATAATAAGTCAGCGATTTTTCCACGGTCCGGCAAGTGTGTAGAACAGCGATATGAGAGGGAAAGCGCGGTTAATGTTTTAGTGAGCGTATGCACCGCTGCGTTGGTGCGAATTGTGGGGGCCTTATCTTCCCTCCTTCCAGCGGAGCTTTGTCGTCGGGACTTGGGGCCCTTTGAGGGTGAAAATGGGTCCTTTGAATTGTTCGTTAGGGGACTTTCTCCGTATGATGATTATTAGTTTTGGAGCCCTTATCAGCCCTCGCGCCAAACCCCGGGGGGAGAATTCAACAATAAAAGTCTCATAATGGGCTTTGGAAACGCAGTCTCGCAAACCCACCATCATCCATTCACCAAAAACCAATATCACACTTCCACTTTCATCAAACGAAATCCTTTGACGCCCTTTGTACGGAAACTTGGAAAATATTTAACTTTTCCCACAGTCCCTAGGCTCTCACTTCGAGATGATTTTCAGCGCCTCCCACCATCCCAGCGATTGTCCAGAAAGTGTCCTCCAGGCCTCCAATTCTCAAAATCCACTTTGCTCGCCCTTTCACAAGCGACGGCATGACGCTTTAAAAGTTATCAAGACTATTCTTATTCAAATTTCGTTACTGCTGAGCTCCTCCGTTCTTTTTTGTTTCAAATCTGTGGCATTTTGTAATGCTTTCTCCGTTCCTAAACGCCGAGTAGTAAAAGTGAAGTTGGAGGAAATGCAGAGTCATGCCTCGAGGACGCTGGGCAATAAACAATTCCATTATTAGCCTGCTCAGGGTCTTTAATCTCCGTTTTTTGAGGGCGGAGGCCAATAAACGTCTTTCTAATGCCACCAGGAGCCCATAATTAATCCAGTAATTCCATTCTCGTCTACTTTCACCCCCGCCCCTCCGTCCCAAGGAAAAGATTACTCCAATTTTTCACTTCCTAATGAGATTGAGGTCCATTAGCAGGCAGAGCCAATGCTTAAGGGCCACAAGGACCCAAGCAATCTCAGATCTTCCAGCTCTCTTACGCGGAAGGGGCGGATCATACGTACAAAAACGCTCTGCATCCGCAGCTTTTTCAATTGGTCGTTTTCCAAAAAAAAGCTAATAAAAACGAAAAATTATGCAGCGTAAACGGGGAAGCCAAATTCCTGTCATTATCAACTCGAGAAGATTTCTTGTGATTTTTTGTTTAATTAGTTTTTGTTATTCTCCTTTACGTCATTACTGGAAAGTCTTAGCCTATGATAATAGGCCAAACTACTTCCATTTTTAAATGCAAAATAAGAGAAACGGGAGATTATAAAATAGAAAACTGTGGGGTTTTTAGTTAGGAGCCTAATTTACCTAACGAAAACCTGAAACCATTTAGGTTATTTTTATACATATAATAAAAACGGAGCTATTGTGGTTACTTAAAAGGGACACGGTAGAAGTCGACAATTTTTTTTTAGCGCTTTAGCCCTAGAATTTGTCATACTCCTATTTGTTTATAAAAGAAAATCTTGAGACTAGCCAAACAAGGTTGTCTTAGGACAGAGAATCCAAAGATTAAAATTAACAGGCTCTGTAGTGGGACGGGCTTGTCTGGTTTAATTAATTTTATTTTCTAATTATAGCAAATAATTAAGTCTGTGGGTCTCTTTTTAGAACATTTACAATGCAATGGGAGAGGCACTATTTCGAAATGGAGCAACGTCTGAGGCTGAGAGGTGGGTTCAGAAGGCCTTGGAACAGAAGCCTGACCACATTCCCGCCTACCTAACCTATGGCAAGATGCTTTCGAGAAACGTAAGCCAAAGTTTAATGTAAAAGTGGAAACTTTTTTTTTAGTTCGTAAGATACTTTTTCCCCTTTTCAACTCCTTCCGCTTCAGTGGTCTTTTTCTAAAAAGGAAGCACACGAATTCCCCATCGACATCATTCCCATTCTCAGAGGATGCATTTGAATAACTGGAGGGTAGTGGCTGGGACTTTATCCCAATTTACTTTCTCTTTTCCCAATACTTTCCCTCCAGAATTATTTCTTATCACTCAGCAAGGAGGGAAAGTAGAGGAAATTCCCACTCCTACATTTTTAGGGGCGTAAGTAATTCTAATTTTAAACTATTTCTTCCACCAAAATGGAAAGAAGAGAAGGAAATTTCACTTCTTTATCAAACTTTTTTCGAGGAGAAGGAAAAGCTCCTTTCTCCACTTTCTCCTGCCATTCTCTCACTCCACACCTTATTTTGGGGCAGATTGGGGCCATTTGTATTTTGAAGAAATTTGTTCAAATTTGCAGAAGACGCGCTTGCTGGAGGCGGAGACCTGGTTTCGACGTGCCAAGAAACTGGCACCCGGAGACTCCTCCGTTTATCATCATTATGGTTAGAAAATAAACTTGAGATTTTATTATGATCAAAAAGTTCTGAATACGTCATGCAAAATTATTCTATTTCCTGAAAAATAAACTTATTTCTAGAATTCTTATTTCAAATTTTTACTGGTTTACAAAATTTTACAATCAAATGATCGTGTGTTCACGAAATATGTAATGTAACACTTCCCGGCCAGAATTATTGAATTACGGAATTTGGTTTCATTGCAAATAAATAGGCTTTTTTTAAGAATAAAATGAATTTTTAATTTCATGAATTTCCTGAATTTCATAAAATGAATTTCCTGATTTTTTTAAGTTAATTGAGTACTTATGGGGAGCATTACACCAAATAAAATTGAATGACTGATTTTTAATTGGGTACAATCATTTGGAAAATAATTTTAAATTTAAAATTTTAGGTCAGTTCCTATCAATGCAGGGAAGGCACTGGGAAGCATCAGAGGCGCTTGTTACGGCAGCGTCCTTAGCACCGGCCGAATATGACATTATCGTCGCCGCAGCGAACGCGCTGCGTCAAATTGGAGACAACAAAAAGGCTGAAATTTACTATGAACAAGCAGTTGCTCTGAAACCACAGGTACGTAATTTTTACGGTATTATTAATTTAGTCGTTAATTTTCTTACGCCCGAAGGAAAGGTTCCTCCTTTATGCAGTTTTTGAAATTATTTTAATTAATTACACCCTACTTAAATACTCAAATTTCATACTAACACTATACAATAATAGTAGAGTGGTAATTTTTTTTAATGACGTTAAAATGAAATTCAAAATAATACTTATTTAGCATTTGCAACAAAGAGTTTTGGTATTATTTTTAAACCTCGACTCTTGGTTTAAGTTTAACATTGGAATTTCTATTGATTAAATATTAATTTATAGTAATAGTTTTATCAATAAATCCTACAAATTCAAATAAGTTCCTTTCTAAAATTAGCCAACCCTTATTTTCCGTTGTGCAGGAATCGCGGGCACATATGAACCTGGGCGCCATATTTCACATGAACGGGAAGTATCGCGAGGCCGAGGGTAGTTATCTTACGGCGCTCGAACTAAAGCCTGCTGATGACGTTACCCTGCTAAACCTTAAGAAACTGCGACAGCTTCAATCAAGGGTTAATCAATCATCTTCGGTCAATTGTCATCCGGAAGATCGACAGCAGCCCTCTCCACAAAAACGAATTACGCTCCAGCCGAGCACAGCGTAGCGAACGGCACAGACCTCTATTTTCAACCTTCGCTCTCTCTTTCTGCCGCTACTCTATCGCATTCCACTTTTGCTTTCTCCTTTGAAGCACTGGTTTGGAATTGGACGCATATCTGCTGTCATCCTTTAAGAGCCGAAGCTTTGTGCTACCGTCGTGTGACTGCCATCAAAATGTTAAGAATAATTTTAGAAATTGCGCAGATGTAATGTCACAAGATGCTCCTTCGATATTTTAAACTATTTAAAAAAATGACATGTTTTCTCTCTATTTTCACTTGATGGTCTCTGTCTCTTTTACTCTTGTGAGCCTCATCTCCTTTCCCAAAAAAGTCTATTTCCTAAAAATAAAAAAACTAACACAAACTTACCTGTTTCTCGTGTTTCAAAAGAAAACTTCTTGCCTCAAAAAGAGAAGTAAAAAAAAAGTCGAAATAAAAATATGCTTATTGATGTCTAAAAGTTTGAGCCGCCAATTTCTCGCTCATTATTCCACTTGAAGTGGTCCTCGACTCAATGGAGCTCATTACGCTTTTTGAAAAGTTTCTTAGGCGCTGAGCCGGAAGGCTTCCTTTGATAAAATAATGAGCAACGCCCAAGATCCGTCATTTCGAGAAAGGGATCCCTTCAAATAATTCAAAGGGCCTGACGAAGGGTCTGAAAGTTAAGGCCCTTCCCCTCGCATTAATTTTTTTTTCGAATACGATTATAAGGACATTTTGATCAATATTTCAACGCCAGCGGTAAGTAACCCTTCCTCTTCAAAGTAGAGCAAATAATGAATGCCACCCATTTCTAACTACTTTTCAAAACTGACACTCCTCATCTTCTAATTATAATTCCACTCAGGGCCTTTTCGAAGGCTTTTCTAATTATTTATAATTGAATAGTTGAGAAGCACTTTGGAAGAAAAGGACGACTACAATCTATTATTATTACCATTTCTGTAATAGTCAGCCCGAAATAGAAAACTGCTTTAATGCTTCGAGAAATTTTTTAAAAATCAAATCTGCCTGACTACTCCAATTACTGAAATTAAGCACTTCCCAGAGACTATCAAAACAATCTACGATTAAAAAAAGACTGAATTGGCGAAACGCATACATATGGAGGAATTCTTGTTCTTTAGTATTATTTTTAAACAATGCTTTGAGACGCATCTAAGTAAAAATATTTTTTTTTAAAGCTTATTTGTGTTCGAAATTTCTCGTTCCAATGAAAATCAGTCCTCATTAAGGTTGATTGTCTTTGAGCAGAAATACTATTAGAAATTATTATTATACATGACAAAGAAAAGCATCGTTTATAGAGTTGATTTAATGTGAAGAGCTGACTTTATACATTTTAAGAAGACCGCTTTCTCCCATCAAAATGCTGAAGCATTCAGGAGCTTGGGGTCTTTGAAGTGTTATTGTAGCCTCTGGTCCGAAAGAGTCGAGTTTTTTGAAGTGATGCTGCCGTTTATTGGACTCATTAGCGGATTTTCGTTTGGAAGGGAGTCATTAGAGTTGTGCGCGTTGATTGAGTAGGAGAGTCCTGTAAGTGTGAGTGAGTGAAGTGGGGAAACTTGAAATAATTATGAGGAGGACTTTGCTTTGAAGAATAGAGAATGGCCGTGGGGAAGTTAGTGGATGGAATTGGAGTCGGAATTCCCTGGAATTTTCCAGACTTCTCCAGAACTCGTTTCCAGGAAAGTGAATTTGAGTCGCTGGAAGTCCACCTAAAGTCTCTGGAAGGAGAACTGTTTGGAAATGAAGATGGACGGAAGAGAAGGAGCTTCCCTGACAGCACCCGCCAACTTTCAACTTCACTCACAACAGAATTACCTCGATTTCCCAAGGGCTAGGACGCCTACTTCCAGTTAGCCACCAAAACTTACGACCAACTTTTACTACACAGCCCAACAACGCTGTCCTACAGATCATCATAACCCTCATATCAAACACCTTCGTCGTCGCTCAATTTTAATTATTTTAATAAGTTAGTTCAATTGTCAACAATTGTCCCATCGACTTTCTTTTCACTCATTTATGAATTTCAATGTTAAATTCCTTGATTATCTTCGAGTGAAGTTACTAAACGATATTTTCACATTGAACTCTGAAGGGCTTTTATTAATACTAAATCGATAACTTACTTATCCACAGTAGTCGCGTTATGTAACATCTTAACTGAATTATGAAAATACGGGTTATTCTTGTGTAGATATGTGTGTGATATTTGTGTGAAAAAGAGAAAGTACTTTCACTTTAGCTTAAGGCGACGAACTAAAACTTAAAGCTTGTTATCCTAGCCTAAACCCCTACCTTCGCCCTAGGCTAGTAGACATGTTGTTTCAGGTTCTTCATCCTCGTCCTTCTCTGAGAAGATGAAGATTTATTTTTCTGCTTTCACTTCAATTTCAAAAAAGGTGAAAGCATGAGATGAATTTAAGTTTTAAAAGGAAATTCAAGATTTATTTTGGGCACCAACATGAGATTGGAGAGAACGTGTCGAGAGGACGTTGATTTGGAAATGTTGCCGTTAATTTTGGAGGGGCAGGAGCCTTTAAATTAATAATTAATGGGGCCTAAGTGTTGTCCCCTGAATTTGGATTTGGCCTCTCCTTCCCCTGTTATTTATCCTGCCTCTGCTCCTAGTTATTTGATGAGACGTTGTTGGTGTTGGAGAAAGCACTTCGGAGGCTGAGATGAGCACTTGAGCAGAGCAGAACAGGCCCATCGCTATGCATACTAATCCACTCAAGAACAAAGGGAGTCAAAGGACCAAGGCATAGCAAAGGGCTCTCCAGAAACAGTGCATTCTCCAGGACTCTCCAGGCTCGAAGCTGACGCAGAATTGTGAAGAGATCGGCTCCTAGCGTAATCGGATGCTTCGAAAAAGTAACAAATCTAAAGTTACAAAAATTCTTTCCAACTCCATCCCATTTCAATCCCGTCGCTCGAATCGAATTTCCAACTAACTTCTGCCCCACCTTTTCTATTTTTCACGGAATGGAACTTTCCTTAAAAATTTTAGCGTAATAGTAAACAGTTCAGCATAAAGATACTCGGCCTTGAAAATCAAAAAGCACATCATGTCTACTAGTAGACAAATAATTGCAGTTTTATGGACTAAAAAAGGCCATCCCTCAACATACAATGTCAAAAATTTTAAGGACACGGTTTTTAATATAATTAATTACATTGCGTGACATGCCAAACTCTCAGTAGCGTTTAAATTATTAGCCAGTTCCAGAATACTTGTTTTCCTTTTAAATTAGCAATTTTTACATTTTTAACAAACCACTTTTTAATTGTATGCCTTGCAAAACAAGAACTAATCAAAATTACATTGTCATTTACCCCACTTGAATTTGAATACTACTAATTAAATTTGGTTAATTTTTATAAACCGTAACCTTGAATAGCCTCGTGAGGGTAACGATGATGTCGCCCATGAACTGCATGGATGACTAACTTTAATAAGTAAGCGTTAGCTACTTTATGTTTTCGTTCTGTCTGGCCGTCCGTCCGAATACCGCTATTATCTCAAGAATTACCCAAAATACCTTTTATGAAGGGAAGTATCATTTGTATACGGCACCTTTAATAAATTCCTTAATTATTTTTTTGTTAACAAAAAAATCTGCAACTGGTAAAACTATCCAGAAATTTGAAATTCAAAAAAAAAAAACCTTGTTTCATTGGAACCGAAATTGCGTGTAACACGTCTTCCAACCATGTACGCGCATGATCGGTTAATCGGCAGAAACAGGTCAAAGAGTTGGAAGCTTTTCATTATTTTTTAGAAATAAGTTTATAAAAAGAAGTCTATTGGAATCCATGACGTTTCTGAGCTGGAGCTTTCAAACCTTTGGAAGTTCGATTTAGCAGCAAAAAGATGAAGTTCTGCGTTTGTAAGGAAAATCCATTGAGCTTTATTTCATGCAAGAATTATCACGCGATTCGAATGGGAAAGCTCTCTTAAGACAGGTTCGCAAAGGCTTCCTCCGACTGTCAGATGTCAGAAAATGATAAAGAAAGACGCATCTGAATCAGCAGAAAAAGTAGTCTCAATTCTTCACGAATAGGCTCTCTTGCCCATTCAATCCACCTCTTTTCAACAACATAATCTAACTTTCTGCTTTTCCAAAAAAGGCGAGTGAAAGCAGAAAAATAGAAAACTATATTGACGACGAGGCAGAATTTGGTTGGGCACGATTAGGAGCCACGCTCCGGAATTCGGGCGCTTTGATTTGAATTTCCTATAATGAGCCTTCTGGGGTACTTCTATCAGACTCGCCAAATTTATTATGGTATCTCCTCACGAAGCCTCTACCCAATCCAGTCCTCATCCAATTTTTATGTCCTCCTATAAAATCCTCATTTAAACGCCCGAGAGACAATAAACCAGGCGGAATTATCCATCCAATAAAAGCCAGCCCAAAGCCCTTCACAAAGTTTTCAAATCACGACTCATATTGAGCTCTAAAAATTTCATATTATTGCCAAAGGGCAAGCTGTCCCCGATTCAAAGAAATATTATCCATTTGCAGAAAAATATTCTTTTTTGCATCTATCCTGAAGATTTTCTCTGAACAACGCGTGATTGAAAAAGCGTCAATCACGTATCGTGAATCATAGAAGTATATCGTGATTTTTTTAGGAGAGCATTTTTCAATAATTTGTTCAGAAAGTGAAAGTGCACGACTTTCACCACCAGGAGGTTTCCACATGTTTTTGAAAGACCTTTTTTTTTATGTCTTCCTTTCTCGAAAAAATGTATTTCAATTCCAATTTTGTACTTGAAGCGCAGTGCGGGAGACAGGACGGAAATAAGCGTGTCATTTTGAATTGGTGAGAATGATTTGATGGGTGATTGCGAGAAGATGAGAACATGGAAACGGCACCCCCACTTTTTTCTTGAGCATGTAACTGTAAGTGGCCTAGGACTTGAAGGGTCTCGGCAGATGATGATGAGGGCCCTTCTTCCCATTGTATGTAAATGACCTTTAAATTGGATTTGGAGCTGAAGCCTGAGCTCTCTCGGCGGAGGGCAAATGGGAATAATTTACAGAAAAGAAGTCTGAATTGTCTCTACGAGGAAATAAACGCGCTGGAAATTCAGCCTCTCCGAGATCGTTTCCTTTTATTAAAAATGTTTCTGGAGAAATTCCCCCACTCAATTGGATCCGAAGAACGACTTCCTTCAAATGGATCGCATTCCAGCACATCCAAATCGTTTCACAGTCGAACACATTCACAACATAACTACAACTTTAAGACCGTCCCCCGCCTAGCGCTCCAGCGGAAATTCTCCAGCGATAAAGCTTTGTATTTCATTCCCTTTCCCTCCTCCACTTTCACTCCAGAAGAAACATAATACCGGAATTTAGGCATAAAAAAGGTTTCCCCAGGTTCTTCACTCTCCCTATCTCGTGTGAATGCCAAAGTAGCACTTCCTCCACCTCTCCAATGAATAGAAATTCAAAATGATCCTGGAATCCTGGAGTGCGTGTCGGCGCAGAAGTGGAAAGCAACAGGTTATAGTTTTGATTGGTGATCACAATTTCACAATTTTTAAACATTTTCTACATTACGCCAACTTTCACCACTTTCATCGATTTTATTTTGTAGAGCTAATTATGATGAGGATTTAGTCGTAAAACTCAAAATTTTTTTAAATTCAACAAATTTCACGCTGTCTATTCTTCGGATAGGAACAATGAGAACAGCGGCGCTGTTTTTTAAACTTTCGCTTTTGTATATAGTTGCCTACATCTGGCTTACTACTGAATGATGTTTTGTAGAATTAGCGCTAGCTAGAAGCTCTTCATTTTCCATAATTATTACAAAATGTATGTAGAGCTTTTAGCAAATCTAATATAATCTTTCCTAAGTCGAAACGTCTTGTTCTATTGGTAAACCAAAGTAGTCTTTCACTTCGGGAAGAATTAATCTTTCAAAGATTATTTATGAAGGGACGACGGCTTATTGTCTCCTTTCCAGGGAAGCTCATCCGTTTTCAAAATCTGGAGTCTGTTTTGTTTGAATTTGTTGAAGTAGTTTTGAAAATGGAGTTTCTCCAGGGCCCTCCGCATCGTCCTCTGTCCCTTGAATTATTAATCCGCTCTCTCCTTTGAGATTCATTCTTCCGCCCCTATCAACTCTCCTTAAATATTCTTTTTAAGGGAAAAAGCAAGTGCTCCCGACGAGAAAGCAGCATCCTTGGGGAATCGCTTGAACAAGGGAACAAGAGCCAATCGCTTCAAGGAAGGGTCCATCACCACTCCGGCCCTCCAGAAGAGTCGGAATATTTAAGATCAGGAGCCATTTCTTGCTAAGGGCCTAGGAGCCCTGAGCTCTCAGCTGGAAGTGCCCTTCTTTTCCAAATTGAGTCTGAGAGGAGCTCTTTGAGGGAGGTGAAAGGGAAAAGGCGTCCTTTGAATGCTTCCCGGAATAATAGAGCTCTGCGCTGCTCTTTGCCTGCCACTTAAGGCTACATCAACATCCATTGACTCTTTCTCAGGGTTCCGGGGAGGCATAAGGATTGGGAGATTCCAGCAGAAAAAGTATTAAGCATCTCCAGAGAATTCCAGGACGAAGCTCCGGCTCCAGCAGGAGATTGACGGACGAAGTTAGGGAAAATGGAAAATACTTCTTGGAATTCCTGCCTCAAACAATGACTCCAATTGAAGGAACACATATTGCTTCACGCACGTCAGGATCTAATCCAGGATCTTGAATCCGTCTGTCTTCCGCTGGAGAGTACAAAATTTCTCCTGGAAGTGAAGGGCCCCGGAATGTCTACTTTCACGGAGATTAAGGTCCACTCAAGAGGAGAAAGTGGACTAATAAGTTAGGGCGTAGGAATAATGATCTTTAGAGCCGGTTGGACAGATTCTGGAGAAACCTGGAGAAAGTAGATTGGCGCCTGTCTCTCCTCCATTCTTTGCGGTTCCTGGAAGTTTGCCTGGAGAAAGCTGGAGGATGCTCATTATTCTTTCTGACTCATAAGGAGGATTAGTTTGAATCTCCCACGGCGCTTTCTCTTCTCCAGGTTTCTAATTGGCTCACAGCTCTGATGGATGGCATCTGACTAAATGAAGGATTTCCAGTTATGAGAAGTGACAAAGTGTCAGTTGGTTGGGAAGGGTGACAGAAGGGGCCTTATGCCAGTCTCTGGCCTGGATTGATGGCCCTCTCGTCATAAGACACTTCCTTGAGAAAGTGATTGGTAGCCCTTGGTAGCTAAGTCTTTTCTTAAGGGAAAGGCGTCGTCGCCTTGGAAACAGGGGAGGGTGAATGGGGGCGGGGAGCGGGTCGCTTTGAGAACCGCGGCGGCGGAGACTAGTTGCTTCTTCCCTTCTGGGAAATGTGATCTGATCCTTTCAGCATCATCCTCCGGAACAAGAACTTCTACTTCCCGCTGCCGCCGCCCTTGTCGGCTTCCTTCCAGAAGCCCCAAGCAAATTGTGAGGAGCTACTCAAGAATGTCAGCGACTCTGTCCGTTTGTGACACATAGCACTCCAGGGACCCCCGCCCCTTCCAGGCCCCACCGCCAAATGAGATCAGCCGACGCTTCTCCAGGACTTCATTACGCCACTCCACGCTTCCGCCAGAGCTCATCACTTCAGAAAATGACGGAGATTAAATACAAACTTCACAACAAGCACTCATTACTTTCGCAATGTCCTTTTCGCAACCTGTTCGAATTTCACAACGCTTCCTCTTCTCAAAATATCTAAAAAGTAGAAGTTGGAGTGCTTCGAGCACCTTGTGTACGTTGCTAAAAAAAACTTTGAAAAAATCAAAAGAAAAATCTGAAAACGGATATGTCGAACCTCTTTTTTTGTTTCAATTGTAATTCAAAATTTTACAAGAATCGAGCAGACCGATATTTCACTGTGTATTTACTACCCTATTTTTTTTAATTTCAACGAATTGAACTGTTTCTCATGAAAAACATGAAATTCTGATAATTTATATTCAATACTTCCAGCTTCTAAAACATGGTGAACGTAGACAAATAAACGATTTCAATTTTAGAAAAAAAGTTTACAAAAGATTTTGCGACTTTAAAAAAAACTGATGGCATGGGTAAATATGTACCTTTGGCGGAGTGCTTTGATATATTCCGAGTGTCAAGGGCTCGCCTTTCCCTTTGGCCTCTTTAGATTTGTCTTTTTGGCAGCCTTCCTGAATTATTTGACTTTTCAAATAAAAGAAAGCGACATGTCGAGTTAAATTGCTTTTGTATAAGTGTCCCATTGCTGTCCGAAACATTTGTTTGCTCTGAGAGCTGCTTGAGTGAGGTGTTTTGTCATTCTGCAAAAGAAAGTCCAACGCTTGACGAACTTTTGTTGACTTTGAAGGACTTTTGGCTTCTGAATTTAGCACTTATTTCCTTATTTTTCGTTTTAAGAAATTAACTTTTCTGAAAAAAAAAAAAAAAAACATCAGCGCTGGAGAAACAGGTCCTTTCACCTTGTCATCGAATCCCGAATTGAATAATTTGAAAAAGTTTTGGCTGACGTGACTCGTGGAGTTGACGTGTCAGCGCTGATGATTGTCTGAAGAAGCGTCGTTTCCTTAAGTGGTCTGGATTAATCTCCTGCGCCTCGAACCCCTTCCGAATGTCAATCATTTCGTTTCGTGTGCCAAAAGAACGGGCCAAGAATTTGGAGGGTCGAAACGAGGTGTCAGTGTTGGGCTTGCACGAAGCGCCCACCGACCGCGGTGCCTGGGACTTATAAAATTTTGGCAGGGTCTCAGCATTGCCTTAATTAAATGGGGGTATTTGAGTGGAATGGAGTAATTTGGTTGGAAAGGAGCCGCCGCCGCGGTGGCTGTTGTGTTGGTGGCTAATGGACTTTGTGATGGAGTCCTACATTGGCCATGCTAATGGGGAGGGTAATGGGATCCCGGGAGACATTACTCCCTTCACTAATGGCATCGCACCTTTTTCAAAATAGCCGCCAGGGGCAGAGTTCCCTGGAACCGAGCAGCTACCAATGACCTTCCAGCAGGCTAAAAATAGCATTAGCCAATCTTTCCAGGTCGTACAAGTACGTGTTGCTAAGTGGAATTGGCTTTACGCCTCGGGAAATGCTTTCATAAGCACATATTACGTTATTTACAGGTCGCTCGTATCAAATTACACTAATGCGATTCTTCAGCATTTCCAAGCCACATTTCACGGTGTTTTAATAAGATTTGATTCAGTGTTGAAAAAGTCAACTGCAAAATTAAAAATCAGGTCGTGATGGATGATACTCCATTTTTAGCAAAACAGCATCAAATTCAAGTCAAGCATCAAGTCAATTTGTTAAGAAATATTAGTGTTAAAGCCGCATTGAATTGGAACTGTTCTCGCTCCGACTTATTAGAAAAAAATTATATTTTTACGAAAACAGATTTTATTGTCAGTGCGTCACAGAAGGGGCCGGCGGGGAGAGTGCTATTAATATACTACATAACAAACCCGTCCTAAGACGGAGATTATCCTTAAGAATAGTTTTTAGCTATTTAAAGGTCATAGTTGGATTCAGCATACATAAAAACATCCAATTCCATGCAAAATTCAAGCAAAATTTCGAAATGTTAATTTTACTACTTGTTAATTACAGTTAACCAATTAGGAACAATTTTAGAGTTATTTCAATGTCATTCCAACGTTCCCCCAATTCCAAGTGAAACTCAATTTCCGAAAGTTAAAACTAATTGCTAATTATATTTAACCAATTCCAAGTAGTTTTTTTTATTTAAATGTCACAATTAGGTTCAGCGTACATAAGAACCTACAACTCCACGTGAAACTCAAGTTTAAAATAGTAATTATTACTATAATTGCTAATCAGAAATCTTTTAACTAATTGGAAATCGTTTTTGAGATATTTAAACGTCATTGTTAGCCTCAGTGACAAACAACTCATTATTGACTTTTCCAAACTAATTTTTTGGGCAAAATCGTCAAGATAGTCAGCGAATTAGGTACACATGCGTACACGACTTATCTCATCTCCTCCTTCCCACCTCCCCCTCTCGCGTTTTTTTCACGCTTGTGCAATAGTGCCCACGGCCCACGAATTGGCTTTTATTATATAGTATAATTTCGGAAATTCACAAAATATGAAATAAGAGATTACATTGGTACAATAAAAATTCATTTAAAGACTGGCCAAATACGCCCGTCCTAGGACAGGAGGACCTCTAGAAGCTAAAATTAAATTTTGCCCGTCCTAGGGCGGGATGGTTTGGCTTATTTCTACGTAAAAAAAATTCACACCAGAGCGAATCCGCTTTCACTTTGAAAGTTTTGGTATTTTCAAAACAAAGTTGTTGAAGTTGAATCTGTAGTAGACGTTACCTTTAATTCAACGTACAAATTTAAAGGGCGGCACAATGATTTCACCCGTGTAGAACCGTGACCGTGATGCCTAGGGTAAGCATGACCCTTGAGAGATCCAATTTTTAGGAAGCCTTGAGGGAAAGCGCGTCTTCTGGCCCTGTTCCTGATCTTTAATTAAAGAGGTGGAAGGGATATTTATTGTTGGAAGGCATTATTCGAGACGGGAATGGGTCCTTTGGAAGGGCGAGTGCC
>VYYI01000086.1:0-55259 GCA_021029175.1 Bilobella aurantiaca | reverse complement strand
TAACCTTGTATTCCAACCTGCTGTGAGCAAATACTTTAATTTGTAACCATATTCTACTCAATAATTTTTAAACTAATGTGACCTCATTATTTTATTATCTTAAACATTTCTTTTGATTGTAATAATACTAAGTGGACTATGCTATGTTTAGCTACAAATGTAATTGGTAAATTTTACAATACTCTCGTACTCATGTTGATCTGGGCTTGCCTTATATCAAATAAAATTCATCATCATTATCCTTTTAAAACAGGGACGAAATTTGGCATTCCTGCTGCTTGAGTCGCTGATACAACTGTGCGATGTCGTTTGGCAATGAATTGTAGTTTTATAGTGCAATTCGTACGCAAAGGCAAATCAAAACGGAGATCGCTATGGTAAATACCAGCATGTAGTGCCAGTGATTCTATATGTTTTGTCGCAAAGTTGTTTAATTAATTACGATTAATTTTAAAAAATTACATTAAGTGCATCAATAAAAACTAAATTTAATCAATTGTCTTACAAGTTATTAAATTGTAAATCGATTAGTTTCTCCAGTTCAAATATGAGTCATGGTGAGTCAGGTCCTTTCCATTACATAACCCCACTTAAATAAAATGAATTTTAATCAC
Organism: Bilobella aurantiaca; assembly: GCA_021029175.1. Classification (NCBI taxonomy): domain Eukaryota; kingdom Metazoa; phylum Arthropoda; class Collembola; order Poduromorpha; family Neanuridae; genus Bilobella; species Bilobella aurantiaca. The sequence goes on along the minus strand of VYYI01000086.1, from coordinate 54,645 downwards.
CCATATTGTTTTAATTTAATCCTTCTCAGGCTCCAAATATCTAAACACCTAAATTATCCTGACACAACATACGCCTTCCATGATGTTGAGTAAGAAAATGGAAACCATTATGTTAAATTTTTGTTTAATTAGATAAAAATACCGCTACCAAAATTTAATTTTATAATAATTTAATTACTAATTTAGTTTGTTAGTTATAAGCTAGCCTTGTCTGAGTGTGACAACACGATAAAATTACAGTTGGCGTAGTCCCAAACATGAAAATAATTGTAGCATTGTCCTAAAGTCATGCCTATTGAAAAATAATTTGAAATTTTTTGAAACCAACAATTCGTTATCATTAATTTATGTCATTCTTACCAGATGCAAATTTTCTAAAATTAAACCATATAAAGTGTCCTAAATTAATTAGTATGAAGTATTTTATCAGCTGAATAAATTCTATACTTCAACAGTTCACAATTAAAAACCATAAATCTAAAATGAGAGCAGTGGCAATTCTCCTTTTAATTTTGCTAGTAGCTATAGTACCAACTGAGCCGTGGAAGGTCGCAATGGATTGCAGAACAACTTTGTTTAGTAAGTATATTAAGAAGAATTAATGATCAATTCAAAATAAATTAAATGAAGCAAAATTAGCTCATATTAAAATTTAGCTGAAAAAATGGAACAGTAGTTTTTTTAAATTACCCAGTATAATTTTGTGTGCAAAATAATTTCTTAGTTGAATAATATTTTTCTCGTGGTGTTCTTAACACGTGTATTTAATTGCGCGTCAGTGATAATGACTAAGTATTTATTTTATTGAACTTTAAACCTTTAGTTTAATTCTCATGAGTAAAGACAATGTGAAGTTTTTGTTCTATTGAAAGTTATAAAGATCACAAGTTAAAAGTTACACTATTAAAAACCTACAGATAAATTACGCGGACTTCACAAGGATTACAAAGGCTGCTGCTTGACCACTTGCAGAAAATACCAATGTCTTCCAGGCGATAAATGTACAGGAACAAGCGGAGCTGTAGGCAAGTGCCAACCCACAACAGGAGCGGCAACAAACGGAGTAGCATGCAGGGATCTCAATTTGTGTTCTACAAATGCTTGGCCATGTACTGCAGACAAAAGCTGTGATTTTACCGGCATTGTGTGCAGTTGAATAGTTTGAAGGTCAAGCGGCAAACAGCAAATCTAAAGTTGAAAGTGACACTTATTTGAACGATTAAATAGAATAGATAGAATTTTATTTTCTATTACTTTTTGGAGATTTTTTTTTGAGTTTGCTTTTCAAAATAAGCAACGAGCCGGGTCTCGAATATAAGCCGTGTTTCTAAAATAACCCCGAGGCAAATTTGATAATAAGCCCGGGCTTATATTAGAACGTTTAGGGTAGATTATAATCAGTATTTTCAATAGCGGTAACGGATAAAAAAGAAGTGGTTAGAAGATTTTTAGATTTTGATTGATTAACTACTCAGAACTCTGAAAATTTAGGCAAAAATATATAGAGTTAACTGATAATTACAGATCGAGTCCAAAGTTTTAAATTTTAAGTAACCTTCACACTTAATTTTATAACATTAACACTTAACTAAAAAAATTTGTTAATTTAACACACATTTTTGCTTTTTTGCATCTCGCTTTCTCAACGTTTTTGTCGTGTATTCATACTCAACGTGTATCCATACAATTGTTGTGATAAATTCGATAATTCAACTCTGTTCATACTGAAAAGCAAGACATTCCTTGTTGCCAAATCATCATGAATAACCTGAAAAGAAAACATAAATGAAAAAAAAAAATCTAAATAATTTGTTTGCACCTTTGCTATGGTACTACTATTAATTTCTTTTTCGCAAGTTAGCATGACCAGGACAATTTGGGATTGATCAATCAAATACGTTGTAGAAATTAGAACAGATAGTCACCGAACGAATATATTACTTTGTTTTTGTTTTAAAACAGAGTAATAAACTTAACATGATAGTTTTATATTCGCCCCTTATTGATTAATATGAATAATTCATTATTGCAGTTGTCGACAACAATAAATGATGCCTAGCAATATGCGGAACATTACACAACTAGTGAAAACCCGGAAAAACAAATTTTCTGATTTTGGGTGCTATTTAATCAAGAATTTAATGAGATCCTTGAGCACAACTTGCGCTTCCAGAGTTAATTTTAAATAATTAGTTGTCCAATTAAAACGGGGTTTACAATATTGTCATCAGCATCAATTACGAATCAATTATTTCCACATCAAGTATGGCTTCCAATATTTTCCTGAGAATTTGGTAGAAATTATTGCATATGGTTCTGCGCCTCTTTGCTCCCATCGGGCTCTATAGGTAACAAGGCTACATGCTTTTTGCTGTTACACACATACGGACGGACAGATTAAGTTCCGTAATTGCTATGCTGATTACTGAGGGCAATTTTAGCAGTAGAAAATTCAAACGCATTTCTAATTTTCTAAACCTTAACCTCTCTGCTTTAAATTTAAGCCAACAGATCTTCTGTGCTATTATATCGCAAATGAGTTGTATAATACCGGCACTTTCATGTTCCAGTAATTCAAGCACAATAAATGCCTGCAATTTCTAATAACTATTATATAATGTCTTAAATTCCGGATTAAGAATATGAAGGAAAAGAGACGCATTAGCTTAAATGTATGCAAATGAGTATAGTCTTTTGATTTCTCACAAGGCTATTTGGAAACCAATTTGGAAATTTTTATATCTTCTGACCGTGATATTTGGTCGGAAACCATTTTGTAAACAAATACGAATCTTCAAATCACAGAGATACGGGCATTCACAAGGTCAGAGGCAAGGTAATTCCTTTTGGGTGTTCTCTTTTAGCTCGTCCGCACGGTATATTAGAAACAGCAGATTTAATTTTTAAAACAGAATTTAAAATCTCAACGAACATACATGTTAATCCAAGCTCACAATTTGTTGAAATTCATCACTTATATAAAAAATACTTGCATTCTTGTATGGGATAGCAAAGCAAAAGCGTCTTGGTTTGGCCTCTTTTGGCATAAAAGGCACCTGGTCACGTGGTAACACTAGCAACATTAACGTTTGCTTTGCATAAGATCAAATCTCTGAATACTTTATAGTATTAATTTTTGTAGATTTATTATTTGAGCTGCTTCTAATACAACTGCAGGCAATGTACACTGAATTGGAATGAAATTTGTTTGAATTTGAATTTGTTGTGTAATAAAATAAAATTGTGTCCTAAGAGTCACTTTGTAGTCAGAAATTTAAAAAAATGGGTTTCATCGTTTCATCATTAAATAAACTTTTCTAGAAATGCCTATCTGTAAAAAACTAGACGACTCAGTAAGGGTGGGAGTGCTTTAGTGCAATTGAGGTTTTTGAATTTTCAATTCACGCGCGCAGACTCGTTTTGAAACGCACACACAACCGCTCATTGCCTAATCAAAAAAGTACAACTATAAAAAACGGCTTATAATAAATGAAATGAAATTGAATTTTAATAATTTTCCAATAGCCTTAGCATTGTAGTACATATATTACATTTTTACTCGAGCACATCAATTTTTGTTTTTTATACAACTAATTTATTCCGTGTATTCTTACAACGTAATGCTGCAGGTATATTTCTAATCAATTTAGAAAAATTTAGGCAGGCGAAACTGCAAGGACATTTACACAATTTCTACCGTCCCCATTAACGCGACAGTTGTGAACAAAGAACTCCTCACATTTACCACGTGATGCCCCTCGAAAGTCATAGTAATGAGTGTTGCCGTTATCAATTTGTGCGTCAATGTTCTCGTAATTGGTCCCACCACGACCACAGTCCGAAACCCACTTGCCAATTTTAAAGCTCACGCGCCCGTTGGCTCTGTGCGTTATTCTAATTCTATCGCCCCCATAATCGTCTTTGGCACAGCGATATTCAGCATCACCTCTCCAGCGGTCGCAGTGCGTGGCGCGAGAATCGGCATGTTCAACAATTGCATACAGAACCAGAATTCCAACGAGGTATAACCGAAACATTTCCTAAAAAAATTAAGGTTAATTATTTTCAAATTTTTGTTAAGTTTAACTTGAAATTAGGTTTAAATTTTCTACATCAGATTTCAAAAATTCTAATATTTTGTACCTTTTTCTTGTTTTCAAAAGTTTTTGATATTGCTACCAATAATAGAGAGTGTGATGATGGATGGTAACTTAACCAAATTCAAATTTATTTATATATCAACTGAACAGCATTGAAAATATGAGGCAGATGTTTTTGACAAAGAAGTCAAACAGAAATAAATATAATAACAGTAACTAGTAGAAATTCTTAGAAAACTTGTTTGACTTGCAGAACATAAATTTTAACATATTGTTGCACAAAATACAATGTTTTAAAAGTCATAAATAACGTTGTAAGGCTTTGATACTTGTGGTCGAGCTGAAACTTCTCGGAATTCAAATAATTTATTAATGTCATCCCATTTATATTAACTAAACACAAAACATTTTTTTTTAATTCGTTCTTGCCGTACTTAATAGCAAATTCATGGTGAATTGAAGTTGTTAAAGGTAAAGAGATAAAATAAACTTTGTTAAGCTGTTACAATTAACCATAAATGATTATTTTCTATATATTTATTTTTTATAATTTCTAGTTACTTTTTTTTCCCTTTGTGCTACCTCCTTCACAAAAATTCAATTCCCATTATAACTAGAAAATCTAGAGTCAGTATCTAATCTAATGTATCTAATTACTAGCAGAAGCCGGCGAGTCTTATGACAGGAGAATTTTTCTTAAAATTTATTTTATTTATCCATGAAGAGCGAGTTTTTTTGCATGGCTATATTAGTTCCAGCATATTAGAGTGGACTGTTCTTCATTATACAAAATATCTCTCTCAAAAAATAACTCAATGTTTACTTAGTAATTCATGGCTATAAAACGGAGAATACATATATGCATATATATACATATAAATAAAATTATAGGCGCAGCAAACGTTGACTTGGATCATCTATCGATATTTGTGAATAACTATTGAGACGTTGAATGTATATGTATTTTAATAGAGAGAGTCTGCTTTTAGCTCTGGTGCACGGACAATTAACTTGGTAAAATATATTTGGGGGTAATCGGGAGCAGCAACAACGACGTTTTTTTTTCGTGGAGAAGCTAAGAATCGATCTTAAGTTGTGGATGGAGAAAAAGCGCGTAATCACGAGACAGCTAGGCACCACGCTGAGACCTTAACTCGTTATAGTTTGAAAAAGAGTGATGTATATCTGTGTCTTACTCCATGAACTAACTTATTAGTCAACTACTTAAATACCCGTGTTTGAGTGACACTTCATGCTACTTTTTTTTTGAAAATTGTATAGGAATCGACAAATTCTATATAGCAAACTTACAATAATAATCTAAACCAGAAATTCTCAAATTTAAAAACTATATTGACAATTCTCATGTAATACTTATTTCCGTATGATGACGCTTTATATTTTTGTAATATTAAGCTTCCCTACATTTGCATATAATTAAATTGTACAAATACATAACGGTGTAATTACTGTCAACGGCTTCTAGTATATTTCAGAGCGGCAATGATTCTAATGACTATTGTTTTCAACCTTAATTATATTCACTCATTTTAAATTACACCAAATTTGATTGTGAGGCTTTTGTATAGAATGCATGCAGAAATTATTTCATCATAAATAATGTTACTGTAAGTATTCAGAGAGCAAATTTAATTTTATTAGTTATGTTGACAAGGTAACTCCATAACAACAAATTTACTTTTTGAGTTGACACAACGTAATTAGTCTGGTGCTACAATCAACACATCAAGGCAGTTTCGGCGGTTATCGTTAAGTCGACAGTTGTGGACAAAGAATTCTTCACACTGCCCAGCTGCTGCAGATCGAAAATCGTAGGTTTGAAATGTCCCGCCGCTTAGTTCACCCGCAAAATTTTCGTAATTTTCCCCAGCACTTCCACATCTTGAGAGCCACAATCCAACCTTAAATTTAACAGTGCCATCAGATCTGTTTTTAATTCGGATACCATCAGCTCGATAGTCGTCCTTGGCACAGCGGTACTCGGAGTCTCCCTTCCAGCGATCGCAGTGTGTTGCCCTAGCGTCGGTTACGGTCAGAATTGAGCTAGCCAGCAGTAGCGCAATTGCTAAGACAAGTGTCTTGGACATCATAACCCTATAAAATAGAAATAATTAACAATATTTTAAATTTAAATTGTGTTGGGTTCAAATAAATTATATTTTAAGTTTTAGTAGTCCCTACGAATTTTTGGCTTTTAGTAATAGCTTGAGTTCATGGGCATCCACAGCATTTTATACTAGTTTCGAGTTAGTTCTGACAACGCAAAATTTACGGGATCGATAAATTTTTCTCTAAATGTATTCTTGAGGCAGTAACAATTGGTTCCGAGAAAAAAAAACATTCGGTTTCAGATGAAAAAACTGTTTGCGGTTATGTTGGATGCATTTGAAATTTATTTGTTCGAAGAAATATTCCGTCTATGGTAATAATAGATAAAATATGAGTTATTATACAGAGCTTACCATTATAAATTATATACCACAAAACCAACAAAATATTTATTAGTAGCAGAAATAAAGCGAATCCTACTTATGTTTTTGCTAAATTTATTCGTCCGTGCGAATCTCTCGCATATCTTAGGAACCGCTGAACATATCTCAAATTAGTTGGCGGAGTTCCATAAGTATGTCGCTGTATGTCTTTAGGTGTAAGTTTTGTATAAATTAGTTTGTGAAAGTGAAAAGAAATTATAAATTAATTACCCTTGTCCAAACGTATGTGTTGAAATCATCTGATAAAGAAAATGATTTCATATATTCTCTCAACATATTTTTATTTCTATACAACAATAATAAAAATCAATACAATTTATTTAAAAAACAAATTTTATGTGCAAATTATTTAGAAAAAAATTGGTTGGAAAGATATTAGGTCATTACTGGATTTGATAGAAAATGAGATATGAGCAACTAATTATACTAATTAAATGTCTTCATATCCAGGAGTATAATTATCTTGAGAAATATAAATTATACATATAAAATACTTTCAGAAAGTGTAAGGGGCATTTACACAATCCAAACTAAATGTACTACCTTTACTAATGCTTGTACCAAATTCACTATTTCATAGCTTTGCAATAAGAGTATTGCAAACAGCTTCACACATTTCCAAGCTATATATTTCAGATTATAATAATATGGTGCTGAGATACTAATAAAGGGTCCAACTTTATGTATTTAAAGCTAAAAAATAGGCGTTTTTCTGTTCATATTTAATTAGTTCAAAATGCGTCGCAGCTACGAAGTTGATGTTCTCCAAAACTGTTTAATATTTGCAACAAAACTAAAGTTATCTAAAATAGAATTTTATTCCGAAGTTGGAACAGCCCATCTTTCAAAAATGCGACATTGGCATTTATTTAATACACTCATATCTTTCAAAATTTATTGCTCGAATCCAGTTCTATGTATCACCAACCTTGTTACAACAGAATCTGTTTCTGTTAAGGCAATTACGACGTTTCTAATTCTTACATCCATTTGCTTGGTATCATTTCGCATCTCATTAGAAATGTATTACAATGAGATGGTCCAACTTATAAATAATGTATTCACCTTCCGTGAACGACAAGGTACTAACAGCAAAAAGCAAATAATGATGATTGTATAAATCTAAAATTAAATTCTGATCATCAGGAAAATCCCCAAGTGCAAGAACAAACAAGATGAATTATAGATCAATGCAGGAGATATTGTACTGGTTGCCCGTAACTTGCTCTTGTACATCTGGGCTGGGTGTAGTTTTTCAAAGCTACTTAATGAACAACTCTCTGTTCAAGTTTACATTTGCGGGAACTATTCACGTTACTATGTTAACTTTTTACGCTATCTCTTACTTTTGTGACGTTATGGTAATTGTTTCAACTTTCATTGCATCTATCCTTACCATAACATCCTGGTTAAAAGAAACATGGTAAGCATTTGTAACTAAGACAATAGAAACGGCCGCAAAACAGCATAAAAATTAACCGCTAACAATGCTAAATTAGCAAAGAAGGAATTCCTTCACTTACAATTTATTTTCCAAATCTATAACACATACACAAACAAACCTATGATAAGCGTTCTCTGAAGCATCTCATCTAAATTTGTGTATTTTGAAAATTTCACTTTTTTTTATCAAATTTGAAGCAAGCTTGAATTTGAAAATAAAATACTTTGAAAGGAAGTTCTTTAATTGTACCGTTTGTCTTATAATGGGCTGGTTTGACGATTCGATAGTATCGTAAGCATAATTGCTAAGTAGCAGATTATGATGAGATAAGTTTTTAGTTTAGAATTTACCTAATTGGATTCAACAATTTTATTTTGTTACACTTACTTACATAATTGAATGTCAAAAAAACTTATCAATTACATAAATTTAAAGCTTGTTTTGGAGCATGGATATACCGGAAATCGAATGTATTATTCTTTATTGTTCTTTGCAACTACTTAACCAACTCCATAACCAAGTATTTGGGAATATTTTTATACCAGCCGTCAAGTTTACAATTGTTCTAAGTACGCGCGTTGCTGCTTATGTCGTTATTAAGCTTAGACAGTCTATTTCGATGGCAATATTTTTATTATTTCTCCTCGACTTGTTCACATTTGCTATCATAACTGCGCCAGGAGCTCTATTGATGTCAAAAGTGTTCAACATCTCATCCAAATTTAAACTAAATTTAGGAAACCAAAATATTGACCATTATGATTTGAACCTAAAACAAATGTTACGCACTATACCAGCTTTAAAATGCACCGTTGGAATTTTTTATCAGTCTTTAATTTAGTTAATGTATAATTCGATATTAAATGAATCTATTACTAACCAAGTTGCAATTGCATAGGAAGCAAAGCTAACTTTACTTGACTCTATTGCACGTGGAGTTGCATTCTGTCTCCTTTCGGCTGGTTAAAGGTCCAACATGATTTAGCGACCATGTCAAATGTAATTTATGTTGAATACTTAACGTTTTATTACAGTTATAATCATTATAACATAGTTTATTTTTCAGAGTTTTTTTATTTTTCGAATGTATGGTGATTTTGAATTAATTAATCGCTATTTAAAAAAACAAGCTATTTTGTGTAATAAGTCATAAAAATAAGGTACATCTAGAAAGCCAAAATATTATTGTGTTAATAAAATAGAAAATAAATTTATCGATTACACGAATTTTACCTTTTGCTTTGGTTTTTTTGGTTTTATTGTATCAGTGCGTGGCTGACTTACTTTAGATGATATTCATAATATTTATTAGTCAAAAAACATAGTAGACGTATGTGATTATAAATGATATTAAATGATTGGGAATTGCGTGAAACCCGAACATTCTACAGATTGAGGGTTGGAATCAAACTCGTCCAAAACCATGAAAAATTTCATTCATAGCAAAGTTCGAATTTTGATCAATACGTCCGAAATTGTAGTCCACTCCGTCCGCAATTCCGGAGAAATTCTCCAGCAGTTCATCATTATGTCGTATCTGACAAAAATTTACCCGTTAAGTAATTTGAAACTATTTCATTATACAGTGTATTAAACACTATCTTCAAATGGTTCTATTAGTAAGCATTTAATTATCTACTACAAAACTAATTTCATTTTATTCATTGATAGCTATTCAATTTATGATAGTTTTATCCGGATTATTATAACAAATCATAATCCGGAACCCAATAGTAAGGTTTCTTATATCTGATACAACTAATTTAAAACCTTACATTTCGTCGCTTGCATACTTTGGTTTAAGTGGACGTAACCCATTTTCCAACTGAATTGGAAAATCAATTGTCCACGACAATCCAGGGTATGGTAAGTCGCCAAGACTGAATATCTCCCACAGTGTAACACCAAATGACCTTAGTATATACAATACAAAATTATATAAATGTTTGTTTAATGTATCTGTCCATTGTTTAGACTTCAAAAGTTTAACTTAAATTTTTACCATATGTCGGATTGCGGTGTAAACGCAAGAGTTGTAAGGGATTCATACGCCATCCATCGCCAGGGCAGCGGAACCTTGAACATTTATTTGCATCCAGAAAAGTACTTATACAGTAAATAGTAAATTTCACAGATGAAAATGGTTCCATTATAAATACCTGTCCCTTCTTCACGTACTGCGTGTATTCATACAATCGTTTCGACAACCCAAAATCGGTCAATTTAACTCTGTCCATACTGCACAGCAAGATATTCCTAGTTGCCAAGTCACCATGAATCACCTGAAAAAAATCTATTTACTATTTTTTTTTAATAATATAGCTGCAGCATTTTGTGGTAGTATTACTTTTTTGTTCGTAAGGTGTTCCATGGCCAGGACAATTTGGGCGCTCCAATTGATCAAATTTGTTGTCGAAAAAGGCATATCCATATTCTGGTATTCACTTTTAATAAAAATCATTACAATTATAATGCATAATACTGTATTGCACTTAGCTTTTAGTACGCAAAGAGTAAACGTAATAGTAAATTTTTACTATATAAGAGAAAAGTGTAGGCTTAAAAATTACAATTACATGCAAGCATATGTAGTGATTACCTTGTTGTTGCCTCGCAATTACTTGAATTCAAGATGTCAACAAAACTGGATTTCTTAGCTCTAAGAAAATTCCCCAAGTCTCCAAGTTCACAAAATTCAACAGCAATATTAAGAACGCCTAAAATTATACCTATTGTTAGCACTTAACTTTTGAAGAATTTAAATTTTTGAAAAATTTTAGAATTTTTGATGATATGGCATATTTCACGGATTTAGGAATGTATAATGTATTGAAAACGATTCACCTTTTCTCAATTCATTTGTTTGCGCACCAACTAAATTCACAACTCCAGGATGTTCGCCAATGTGTATCATAACCTTGAGCTCATTGAGCAGTGACTTGAGGTAAGCCTTGTCTGCATGTGGACTTACAGTTTTGATCGCCACTGGAAAATTGTCATACAGACCTTTGAAAACAATTCCAAATTCTCCTTTTCCAATAATCTCGTGCCCATCTATGTGATAAATCGACAGTAGTGGCGTTACAACTACCTTTTGAAACTACACAAATTTGATGTATTTTTGCAGTTGTTTACATATTTGTAGCTTTCCAGGCATAATTTCATATTTGTTGTCATAGGGTTGGCAATTTGGATCTTTGTGAAATGTGCTTCCTATGTTGAAACGGTTTGGATTTCCTCGAATGAATTCTTCAATTTCGGCATCCGTAAGTCCAGCCTATAACAGTGAACCACGATAATATTCTACGATCTTTGACTTGAGTCATATTATGTAGTTTCAGATAGGTGCCTGTACAAACCTTCATAAAGTATTTACGGTGAATCAGTACTGTTGCTGCAATAACTCCGACTATGCAAATCAACAGTACAGGTACAACTATTTCATATGGAAATGGAGTAGGATGGAGAGGTTCCCTAAGTTGCACATGGAAAGTTGCACGAGCTTCTCCAAAATAATTTTTCGCAACACACTCAAATTCGTTTCGATTTTCAAAATTGTAATTATTTCGAAAGTTAAGGTCCACCTTGATTTCCTTGGCTGGCCTTTCTTTTGGAGTAAACTCCCTTTGTAAAATATATGCTTCCTGGAAAGTTGAAGAAATCAATTACTGGATTACTCAACACGTATTCAGCATTTTGGAATTAGTTATTAATAACAACAATAATGTAACAAGAACTTTCTGTTTCTATTAAACATAATTCTAGCCTAAATAACAAATAAACACTGGCGAATTGATTTTGTGCAGATCTACACTGGTATTATTATACAAAGCTACTTTCATTGTGTTTGAATATACGCTTAAATTTGTTTGTTAGCACTGACCCCTAGATTTGAACCTGTCATTTCAATTTCCTTATAAAACCACTTCACGCTTGGTAAGGGGAATCCAGTGGCAATGCATCCGATGTGATTTTGAGTTCCTTTAACAAATGAAACGTTTCGGTGTTCCAGTGCACCCGATATTTTTGGCAAAACTGGATTCAAGGCTACGCATTGCAGACAAATTTTAGCAAATATGACACAAAAAAGTATAAAATAGAAGTAAAACAAAAACCTACAGGCCAAACAGGGAGTGATGTAAAGTTCATCACTTGCTTTGTTATTACAGAATTCATTCCACCAGCTGAAAGCGCTAAATCCTTGCTCCTTGTGAATACGTTTGGCACATTCGATGTCTTTTCCAACATCGGCGTCTTGCAGCTCTAGATAAGTAAGTAGCAAATGTAAACAGATCTGATTGTCATTATATTAATTTTGTGACTTTGGCACAACAAATGTATGCAAAATACAAATAAGGTAATAGTAGATAAGATTAATAGGAATGCACAAACAATATCCAGGATTTCTTATTTTTAGGGTTTTAATGTATATATATTAAGTTATTTGAAAAAAAAATTACCACCGCAAGTCAAATTGCACGGCTTTCCGATACCACACCAGTAATGAGATATCTGTAAAATTTAATAAATCGTTAACGGGAAGATTGTCCTAACTAATTTTTGTCCATGTATTAGTTTTCAATGGTAAGATTTGTGATTGAATAATACTTCTAAAAATGATATATAATTCTAAAAGTTCTTCTAAAAGTTTAGAAATTATTAAATTACTAATACCTTAAACAAGCCCCCATCGCCTGCAGTTGTATAATTTGAACCAATACTAACAACGCACAACCCTATAAAACAGTGTAGTAAAACAAAGTTACAATATCTTATAAATAAGCCACTATCTTACAGTCCAGGAGCAGATTCCATGGAATATTGTGATCCAACATCTTGGACAACAGTTCACAATTTGTGAATGTCTTGTACGGAGGACAATTTTCTTCGTCTTCCCCTTCTTCGCAGTTGCTGAACAAATATCATTCATTCAAAGATTTATTATTCCCATAACTAACATGGGGGTTGAAAGTTAATTTAATAAGCCACATTACCGTATTCCATTACATCGCATATTCACTGAAAAAAATTAAAGAAGAATACTTGACTTACTGTAGTTAGTAAGAGAAAATTTTGCAGTTTAAAAAATAATTAACTTATACGTGACCTTTGTTAAAAACACACTTGTAAAACTTATCAATTTTAAGAACCTTTCTTACTAATTTACATAATTTCAGCTAGGGCAACAAGGATATGTAATTTTTAATATAAGATTGGTGAGAAATTAGTTTAAATTAGTTTAGCAAAGTACAGTTCTAATAACCACGTTGTTGCAATACGCCAATTTTTTTATTATGCAACGTATCAAAGTTTCCTTAATATTGCATCGCTTACCGTCAATACAATCTCCCCCGGAACGGTGACAACTAAATTGGTTTGTGCCACATATGTTTTCGGTGCAGTCTTCTTCGTCTTGGTTTTTGGGACAATTACTACAACATACGCTTAGCTTACATGATCATTGAGTAAATTTACATTGCTGTAATGTATTCATGTTTAGAAATTTGTCAACTTGTACCTTTCCCCGTCGCACCGCTCATTCCCTATTAATAAAATACCACAATTTGTACTACACATAGTTTCAATTGTAAAGTATACTTAGTGAAATAGAAAATAGTTCAAGTATATTTAGTTTAAATAACAAACTTTTTTTTACCAGCAATGCATCTTGTCTTTCCAGACTTGTTGCAGCTGAACTGATCAGAACGACACGCCTCCGAAAGGCAGTTTTCTTCATCTTCACCGTCATCGCAATCTCTTTGGTAATTATAAAAACATTGTTTAAATTGCCAAATTAATAAACTTACAATTATTTTTAAGACTAACTTTTCCCCGTCACACTGGTAATTTGCTGTAAAATAAAATAAAAATTAAAGTGTTTTACTAACTAACACTAACTACAAATAACAAGAAACTACTATACTCCTCGTTAAGTTCAAAACACACAATGACTAGTACTCAAACTCGATTCTATTGAATCTTTTGCGGTTTTTACATTAAAATTTGTTTTCATCGAAATTTGAAAAATAAAATAATTTTTTTGATAATAATAATTGATAAAAAAAATTAAGCCTGAATTTTAGCCACTCTATAAAGCATAAAAATGAGGTTAATTTGAGAAGGTAACAATATTTGTGAGCATGGTCATCGTTCGAGTGTCTTATATCGTGTGGTTCCGTCGTATGTATTGCATTAAACATTTTTAGTACAAATTTCCGATATTCATTATCTTATTTGCAGAAATTTTTTTCGATATACCTGATATGCATCTCCCTGGAGTCCCTGAACAATTGAACTGATGTGGCCCACATGTGTAATTTAAACAATCTTTCTCGTCCTCTCCACCTGGACAGTCATTGTGCCTGCAGGAGCCTTATATCTCGCTTATATTTTTAACAGATATGTTTATCACAGTTTCGATAATAATTACCTGTTCCCGTTACAACGGTGAGCCACTATTGGAAAATAATAACTTATTTCAAACAATATAAACCCTCTACAGCATAACAACTATGGCTTTGGAAGTTACCTGTCATACACTTGTGTTTAGAACTGGGACATGAGAATTGACTCGACGTACAAGTATAGCTAGCACAATCAATTTCATCTTCCCCTTCGAGACAGTCACTTTTAATTAAGAAAAAACAAATTATATTTACAATTTCAATATCTTACAATTTACATTTTGTAAAGAATTAGGAATGATTTATTATATTATATAATTACAAATAACATTAACTTACTTACCTATCCCCATCACAGCGATAAGATTCTTTGCAACAAAAAAGAAGAGATGTATGATACAAGTTATATAATATGGAAAAATATATACAAAATTGTTATTTTACTGACAATGACATACTGATCTCATACTTTGTAAACACATTAAGCCAGTCATAAAACTAATGCTCTTTTTTGGAATGAAAATGAACACGTAATTTGTCCAATTTTGCGCGGTCGCTTCTGTCGAAAAACTCAAAAAGTCAATAAGTCACTTTTCCACATGTCTTACTATTTGACTAAATTATTTTGCATACTTCTACGCACATGCCGCATGTTTATGCCAAAAGTTCAAAGAAAATCGAAATCTCGATGTGCGTAAAAAAATGTATGGGTGTAACTCAAAATTTCGATGTAGAATTTAGACGAATTTGAGTTTTCCAACGGGAGAACCACGTGAAATTTAAAAAAATTAGGTTAATCTCCATAAATGTATACGGAGCCAGTCACCCCAAAATCTTCCTTTTTCTTTTTGTAAAAATTTCCAAATTTATAGCATTGACATAAAAAGATCATTCGTTTTAAGACTAGCCTAATGCGTTTACAAGGTATGACCTCGATCAGAAGAAATCCCGACGCGAGGGTTACTTGTGACTAGACAGGCTTTTCTAGTCAAATTCCAAAAGCATTATATTATTGGTAATACTAGTTCATCACTTTCTTGTTTTTTCTAGTCTACAATTGTACTGATACTATGTAATTTGTACAGTAATGAAATAAGTAATAAGTAAGTACTGAAAGCCTCATAAAATATGAAGAAATTGATCAAAAGTCATTGAAACCAGAGGTGGTTATTTAGAGAACAGATGCATTGGAAATATAGACATTCAACTCAATTCCTTCCCCAAAATCAATGCAAAATAATCAAATAATCGAAATCCAAATATAAGTCATTAATACTCCAAAAATTAGCTATTCATATGCCTTGAGTAAGGTATTTTTGGCCAGGTTGGAGTAGGCCAGAGAAATTAATTGCAATAATTATTAATAAATTGTTATTTGATTTGAGTAACTGTGTTTGCAATTAATTTGTTTCCATTTACCAATCATGCAACATACAAGAAACAAAGCGAAAGAGAAAAAAAATAGTCACAACAGTAATAAAAATCACGAACCCATTTCCGCATTCCGGTGGGGTATAAGCACTATACGTGCTTTTTGAATTTTATAACAAAAAACAATTGTTTTGACCTACCTTTGTACACATCTCTTGCCTCTCTTTGTCTTTGAACAAGTAAATTCCCCAGTCGGGCACTCGTATGATTCACAGTTTTCTTCGTCTTCAAAATGTAAGCAGTGACTGCACATTATATTTTAATTATAAGATATGATCATCTCTGATATTTGTATGATATCTCGTGGCATATTTATAAGGCATACCCAATTCCATCGCAACGAAATCCCACTGAAATGTTTAATATTTGTTTTGGTTTATATCTTTCATACATAGTATTCTCCTCTTACTTGAAATACAGTTTTTTGCTTCAGATCGGAAACAGTTGAATGTACCAGTGGGACACGCATTGCAATTTTGTTCGTCTTCTCCGCTTTCACAATCTCTATTTAAATTAGTTATAGAACATTATAATTCAGGCACCAATTGAATAAATTGGGATGAATTTTTACTGTTTTCCGTTGCACACCAGCGTTGCTAAAGTGGAGAAATTACACAATTTGTATACTTTGACCATTGTTAACAATTTTAAATATTATACTTACAACTTATGCAAGTTTTATTCCCGGAGGAAATACAAGTAAATTGGTCCAATTCGGAGTTGCATGAATCTGTAATTTGTATAGAGACTATATATTTTAAACACATTATTTTTCGTATTTTGCAATCTTGGATTGAAAATTTACGTTCATCGACAAGCTCAGCTGATTCAAGTAATGTATCCGCCTTAGAAATCCTAAATCCGAAGGCTGATAGAACTATAAACCTAAAAAAATGCATTATGAGAAGTGTGCAATGCAATCTACTCCCAAATATGTTATTGCCTCGAATAACGTTAACAATTTATAGCAATGTAAGAAAAATTAACAAATATCAAGCTACAATTTTAATCAAAACCATAAAATAGCCTTGAAGCATACGTCAATTTTTGTTAACGTAATCCTTCCTTGATCCCCCTTTGCATTTGCGGTTGCAAATTGCAAGCATGCGGAAAAGGATACGCGTGTACAACCAGAATTAGATATTATTTTCTCATTAACCGGAAATTTAAAAATAAGTATATGACGTACCAAATTAAAGCATTGGTCACGTAATAGTAGCGCACTTGCCCACTTAAGTTACAGTTTATGCTGTTACAATTTCTATTATTGATTCCTCATACATGCTCACGTGACATCGAAAATACGTCTCATTAAACAATTACGCAGCGTAATTAAAATTATTTGTTCAAAAGCAGGTTTCCAAATCATAGAAAGGCACACTGTACTGCACTTACAATTGTTCCCAAGACAAATGCAATTCCACATTCGTAACTTGTACTCAATAAACTAATAAATCATGATGGAACCAATTTGAGTTTTGCAGTTGCTGAAAATTATTATTGTATTATTGTTAATTTCTTATAATCATCTCAACTTTTGATTTCGCTTAGCTTTAGAGGCAACGGTTCAGCGCATCAAATGTATAAAATGGTGTTTTAAATACAGATAGTTAACCTGAAATCAATCTAACTTACAGAAAATATTCTGAATTAAAACAATTTTATCATACTTATCATACCTAATCATACCTATTTGAAATCGATGTGATGTATTGCAACGATTTATACTTAGATAAATATTTAATTCATTCGCAAATTTTGTAATAGATTCAGTGCTTCTATGAAACGTTTTTGCATGCGAATTTTTAAAATTCAGGCAATATATATGTGAACATTATAATATAAGCATATATAAATATATGTCCGTCTGTCAGCTGTCCTTATACATAATTATACATAAATTGGGCAGCACCTGCGCTAGTTTAGGGCCGAAAACTTTTGCTAAAATTTACCTTAGCCGGGTCAAAGGTAAAAATGCCCAAGATTTTAACATGTATTTTCAAATCTCCTGCAAACACTTTATTTTGCACACGATTTAGGTCAGTATCAGAGGTGGTTTAGCACCAAACTCTGGGCAAATTTTGCTTCCGAGTTGTAATGTTTTCATTACATTTGACTCCAAGTCACCAATTTTGTTTTCCTGTCTAACATCTCCTCAAATATATTTAGACAAATTAAGTTTAAGACATCCGCTCCATGATGTATATTTCATTTTGTTAGAGATTACCCTGTTCTCTCTTCTCTCACGTCTTTACATTTAGTTTATAGATAATAAACTTTACTCTAGTTTTTAATGTTTTGTCTGATTTTGCACATACTACTAGAGATAAGCCCTCCAATTTTGAATATGAGTTATTTTAGTATCATGAGCTACATGAGATTTAAGAAATACTTTGAATAAGATTATACTTTTAGAAAAAATATCCACCAATGTATGATATTTATAAAAATAACATAAGGACCTTTAAAATCTGACTATTTTCTAAACACAGTGAATTGGAGTTTTAGACAAGTGCGTTTTTCGACTCACTCAGGAACAGATTTGGTTTAGTGCTACAAATTCCCTGCCACATTTTAATTCATATTTACAAAATTTATACTTTTAATAGTTCTAAAATATTAGTAAGTCAAGGTTATTAGTGAATTACGTAGACCACTGGGGAGAGTTCGATACAATTACTAACGCAGAATGGAAGCCGAACAGCAACTGTCTTAACATTTTAAAGTAAAGTATTTTAATTAACGGCTGGTGCACCTTTCCATGAACTTTACTTATCAGAAATTGTATTCATAGCAATACTGGTCGCGATACCTAAAGCTGTTTTTTTGTTTCCGCACTTCGAAAACGTTTCGAAAGCTGTTTTATTGTGAAATAAACATCATTATTAAAGTCACAATGCGTGCAAGAGATTGATAATATACTCCGTATCAACGTTACATTGAGCTCTCGACAGTAGATTTTGATTTTGGCCTCGCAAAAAGTATAACACAAACAGTAAGAAAAGGCATAATGCTCACGAACAATCTTTGTAAATGATTTTGCTTAGTAATTGGCTGTTCCATTGTACTGTTTTCTTTCTTGTCATTAGAAGAAATTAGGCTTTTGTGCGCGCGTAACAATCGCACTTTGCAACTTGCACTTTAAAACCTCACTTAGATTTCAAAGTTAAATTGGGCTTTAGCTCCTGTTTCTAAAACTCATTTTGTATATGAACCTTTTAAAAATCCGCGCTAAACTATTTCTGCTATATAATAACGCCAAACAAGGACGTGGAATTCCAAAAAAACTTTACCTTGGGGGTCCTACTCTTGCACCAAAATACAGTAAAACGTATGTTTGTATACAGTCGTATTTTTAATAGCCACGTATTGAAGCTGGGCGAGGAGGAAGGGTGAAAGTTGTTGTGCATTCCGTTACGCACAAACAACGAATAGGCTAAAGTACGCCCACAAAATAGACCTAATGCTAAGTCGATGGCAAGTCTAAAGACAACATCACTGATTTAAAAAGTATTTATATAGCTCGTGTCAACTGGAGCTGATCAATTATGTCTTTGTGAGCTTTACAAATTGCTGGTGTATGTTACTTTCCGAGAATTGTAAAGCACATATTAGTTTTTTTTTCAAATTTTAGCAATGGATTTAGCAAAGCATGATTAATAGGATATAAAAAACTAGTCCTTTTTCACTTCGTAATTCTCGATCAAAAATCTCATTCCAAAAACTTTTTCGTAGTCAAAAATTCCAAAGTCATCAATTTTTTTTGTGTAGCGTACTTCTGAAGCAATGTAATGACATACATGAACATATGGGATAACATATTTCATGTCTATAAAACCATCACTTTGTTAACAAACTAATCAATAACTAGTAAAATTATAAAAGTACCTACAAAGCCAATTCTTCATAAAACTACAAAACCGGTTTTTGTATTTTTGAAATTGTCCCCTTTGCGGTTTTGAAATGAAATTTAAAAATCAACTACAAGTGGCGTCGAACCACGTCTCTACTCTATAATAAAATATTTTCTTACCAGGTAGATTCGCAGATTCGTCGTTAGGGTCTCACCCCTTCTTTACATGACCCAAAAACCGAAAAATTTGAAGATCTTCCTAGCTCTAGGAAAGTAAAGGTAAATGGTGAAATGCGCAACCCACGGTAAAATTTATTTCGCTCAAAATAACTAAAATTCAATAAAAAAAAATTGCAGGCAGTGAGATGTGTAGCCAATGGTACTTAAAAGAAGAAACTCATTTCTAACCTGTTCCTCTTCGATTATTTCGATTTTTTATGATTTGCAAACAACCTTTTACAGTCGTTTGCCCAAAGAGGTTGCAAAAAACGCCCTAACCCTACCACAAACTAGGGGAGTCGTATGCAAGATGTCCTCACGCTCACAAAATTATTTGAGAAAATCCAGTAGGAAATCCACATACATGAAAACGGGTTGAATCCTCAATTGTGGTATGGAGAGTAACCACATGGCAGCGGAGGATACCTCAATGTGGTTTGTGTTAGTCCTATACATTACTAGATCCCGGGTTGGTACCGTGTAATATGGTATGTTTGAATTTGTCTTATTTGAAATGCATCAATTAATTAATACACAAATTATAGCATTTACACCCCTAACTAAAGTCCATAAGGGTCATTCTGGCCCAATAAATTATTTGTCGCAAATTCCAAAATCACATCAAACGGCTTATATTGAGGCAGTATCCTACATTTCCTTTGTGTCCAGCTCCAGCGGTCATAAGCGGCCTAACCCCGCCACTACCTCATGCTGCCGATTGCGGTTGCTTGGGTAAGTGGAACAGCTTATCCCATATCGAGAACTTCCTCATTGGTGAAATGCAGAAGTTTTCTCAGCAATTCGTTTTTGTTTTTGGAGTTGCTGGAAAAAAATATAGCTCGTAATAATACGGACCTTAAAACGGACTTTACTTGCGGGACATGGGACATTACTAGATCGCTAAAACGTGTTTTGTTTTGTTATATTCAATATGTTTTGCTAGACCTAATCCTCATGCCAAGGTCATTGGAATTAGACCTTTAAACCCGGGACAACTTTTAACATTTAGAATAGAAGCAGCTAAAAAAGCATATAGTACTTATGAGGTCACGGCCGACAACTACGAACAAAAGATAAATAAACCACTTTAAATAAATAATCGGGAATATTATAGCTTACATGTGAGAATCGTATTTTAAAATAATTATTTTTTAATTTCGGGAAAATCAGAAGACAACGCTCGAATCCGTAGCACTCCTCAAAGTTCAGATGATCTTGAAAATCGGCAACTTTGTTAAGGGTATCACCACACGGACAGGGTAGACAGATGCGGCGATGGAAGTCATAAAGGGAACCCTAAGGGAATCATTAGAGCAGAGACATTTTGGTGAGACACGTTTAGAAGCCCTGTGCCCTGGAGCGGGGTTAATTTAGTAAATCATTTCATGATATGATAACTCGGTAGTAAGTCGGTCGCCGGAAAAAGGAAGGGCAGCCTCATTTTAGCGAGAACTCAGAGAACAGAAGAATAAGTTCTCACTATAGGTAGTGGAACTTAATTTAAGCTTCTTTGGAATTGCAACTAGAAATGGAAAAAGAAAAGTGAGGAAAAGCAAAATTTTGATCTAAAAAGTTAGTACCTACCATGAATTCCCGTCAAGGAACAATCAAAGTATCCGGTTCCTGATTAAGTTTAGTTAAAGCAACCGACTGGTAGACATAAGTTCCGTTGTCAGCACATAGCTTATACCAGGACTGCAAGACTCCGGGTGTTAAAATTTCGGAGACATATCCATCCCAGCAACCCATAAATACAAATCTAGTCCGACCATTCGCGGGGTTGGTATTTTCCGCAATTATGCGGAAATGTCCTTCCGCAGACTATCAATTAAATAAATTTTTATAATAAATTAGAAATTAAGATTCGAACTAGAAAATGTAAAAAGTTTACCAAAATTTGAATATCAGGATGCGTCAGAAATTCAGTTGTGCAAGAGGCCGCACAATATTGAACAGAGGCGCCGCTTTCTTCCGGGGACGGCAAGAGGGTGGCTTCCAGAGGTTGAGGAGGGGCGTTATCAAATGTTAAACCGTGTTTTTTTAATATGGCGTCAATTTTGTTTTGCAGTTTCTATGAAAATAAATCATGACCAAAGATAAATATAATAATATAAATTATAACAACTTATATTTCCTTACACATGTGAAGCGAACTTCCTCAAGCCACTGATAGCAGCTACTCATAACGGTGGCGAAGTGAAACCCGGGCTCGTAGTTCAAGATACTAGTAAAATCAGTCATTGAAGTTAGCATTAGGTTGCTATACCAGTTGTACAAGTCGGGCTTAGAGAAAAATGCAGCCGTGGCCCTATCCAGTGTAAAGGAGACTTTGACTCCGTTTATAATACGGAAAACAGGAAAACCGCGAGATCTACCACATATCGCTTGTGGTTTGATGAGCCACTAAAATGAACAAACACACACATTATGCAATGCGCTATTTAAAAATCAGTAAGCACCTTAAGAATGCTGAGCAAAACGGGATTCGCTACGGCGGAGGGAAGCAAATATCCAACTCGACATAGCCACCAATGACACAAGGTCAAGGCAAAATGGTCCCGGCGGGAAGAGCTATCACGACATAACTCATAAATTATTGGGCGAAAACGGTTAAGCTAAAAAAAGAAGAATAAAAAAAATTGACGTAAGAAAATTTTTAACGTAAAATAAGAGAGCATACCTGACGACTCCACT
Organism: Bilobella aurantiaca; assembly: GCA_021029175.1. Taxonomy (NCBI): domain Eukaryota; kingdom Metazoa; phylum Arthropoda; class Collembola; order Poduromorpha; family Neanuridae; genus Bilobella; species Bilobella aurantiaca. The sequence continues at coordinate 31,987 of VYYI01000086.1, read as the reverse complement.
TAAGGTGATCCAAATAAGTACCAAGAACTCGAGTAAAGGTGAACATAACCAACAATTTGGAATTGGCAGAAAGCGCAATATCAGAAGTGCTTAGATCCCAGGCAGGGTTGGGGTCCTTGTGATTGGATGATCCAGTGGCAAAGCACATCCGGTCAAAGTAAGGAACCCAAACAGATAAAAGTTGTAAAACAAGACGACTTTGGTCATCTCCCGTTGTGAATTGGAATTGAAAAGCTAATTCCTTTGCTCAAACCGTCAACTATGAAATTAATCTTAATTAGACAAAGCAAAGAAAATTGAAATAGTTAAGATAATTACTTAAATGAGAACGCCGGTCCAAAGTAGCCTGAGAATAGTGGCTACTATAGCTGGTGTGAGAATAAGTAGATGCTGTAGAATAGGCTGGGGAGCCCAGAGGAGGGACATCAGAAAAAATTGATCGAGTAGGTGAGGAACATTTTTGCAAATCATCCCTCAACTCCCCAAAACCGTCCCGTTGATTAGGAGATCGAAAACTACTACCAGAAGTAGGATACAGTGGAGCCATAGGGCGGAGAAGGCTTGGATGGCTATGTGGCAATGGAGATGACACCCTATCCACAGCTATTAATTCAGCAGCAGTACGAATCCTAAAAAATAAAATTAGTACTAACGGAAAAAGGATAATGAAGCGGGACTAAAAATTATACTGAAACATTCAAACTTTGCAAAAAATTTATCATAAAATGTTAATCTAGTTCGATAAGTCAAGTCAAATAGCAGACCACATGCGTCGGTGATCAATAACTAAACATTGAAAAATAAAACATAGGTACCTAGTCCTTGGTCCCGCGGGAGTTGTTCTCATCAGACGCTTCGAATTGAACATGATGATTGGAAATTGGAAAACTGCAAAATAGTTGACAAAAATTAGAGTTTATAAAAGCGTGTGATTTTAAATTTAATAAATAAAATATAGAATATTAACGACATTTATCAAAAGAAGGTAATCAGGACCATGGAAATTAAAAATACTAATGAAAAGCTTGGGGAAAAAAATTAGCAAATTCTCATAAGCTATTTTTGTGGAAAAGAGTTCTGGAGCATCTCTTTAGGCAGAATAAATTTTCGAGGGGAGCAAGGGGAGGCTGAGAAAAATAGAGTAAGGAAGAGGGGAAAGATCTAAAGGCACTTAAACAACAAACAACACTTGGGTGTCAGTTGTCATCTCAATTAATCTCTTCAGTATATTTCATTAACAGTTAAATGGGCTAACTCAATCAAATCGGGTGGCTGTGAGGAAAGAATGGCAGACTTAAAGGGTATTTTTAAAATTATGCTAAAAGTCAGCTTTTAACAACAGTTTCACTATCCCAATTAATAAAACGTTCTCTAATGGAATATTACAGTTATGGGGTGTAGAAACGACTATTTCAAATCAAAAACATGCAATATACTAACAGCAAGGACTAAAACACAAGGAAATTCAAGGAATTTTTGCAATGACCTTTGACATAATTGGCCTCGATTTTTTGGAAATGGACAAACCTACAAAAAGCGAATTTTAGAAGGTCGGAGAATGTGAATTCTGAGATTCGTTTTTTAAAATAAAATAAAATAATCAACAATTTATTGGAAACCTCGTAGGGCGGGTGAGACCGAGGGGGGAAAATTTTTTCGCTCCACAAATTAAAATGGCGTCAACACACCCAAGCAGATATGGGTGAAATGCAAAAAGAAAATTGGAAATGCAAATTAGCACCTACATTTAGTTTTAAACCCTACAACTGCAAAGGAAGAGAATAATAATGCGGACATGCATAGACTAGTGGAAATTACAATTTAATTACTTAACAATTGGAAATATAATTTGTTCATGTTGGTTACGATCAAAAAGTCAACTGTGGGCAGCGGATACGAAAATTTAATAGTTGAAAGTAAAGTGCTGAAACGGACGTCATTAGTTTAATATAATGACCACGGTGACGACCTGACCGTGGTGTACGTTGCTTATAGTTTCTAATTCTCAACACATAAATCATTGTAATCAGTCAACCCGTATTTTACCATAACACTATAACAGTCGCTCAATTATTCCCATCCGCAAAATTAGCTTTCACATTGGCTCAAGGAGCTCGTGTGCAAAAAATTTAAACGCAGTGACTTGTGTTGGGTCACCTAGAGCATTTCTCTTGGAGGGACAGACGGACGGACATACCAATCACAAAATAGCACAAAGTATATTAAGCGAAGTCAGAATCTTAATTGGACGCGTATAAATTCAATTTATATCCTGGGCATATCCGGTAGGGTAATTCACGAGTCACAGAAAAAAAAACTAGTAAACTCTATCTGAAGTGATCGATTAGAAAAAATAAGACATAATTTGAAATAATAAATAAACAATACCTTTAGGAAAGGGGCCTTGGAGCAAGATAACCTCGTAAAAGGACTCAATTAACTGTCAGTTACTCATACACACTAATAGTCAACTATGAAGTCAACTGGATTCATACACAAGGAATTTTAGAACAACTAAATAAACAGAAAACTAAGTTTACGAATTACTCTTTTTAACTCTCCTACAATTAATTAGCCTAACTGTCAATCTAAAATTCTTAACTCAAGCGCAAATTCAGACACCAAATGGTCAAAGCTACACTAGGCACAAGAAGCACATATGTATATCTTATCAGCCCACTCCTTTGAGAGCACTTTTTTCAGCAGAAGAACTTTTGTAAAGAGTCGAAAGGGGAGAATTCTAAAGAAAAGTAAACACAGCTGTGTTTTGAGGCTACCTTTACTTTGGAAACTAGGTTTGTTTTAAAGAAGAGAGTACATGCCAAAAGAAGCTCCATACCGCTTCAGCAGAAGAAACTTTGAGAGCACTCTTCGCAGCAGAAGCACATTTGTAAGGGGTCAAAAAGAAACGAAATGGTTAAAGGAAGAGAAAGGAAAGTTTTTTAATAAAAGTAAACACAGCTGTGTTTTGAAGTGATATTTTAACTTAAATTAGATCAACAATTTCAGGTCAAAATGTGAGTGATGGTTGAAGGTGTTGGAACTGGTAAAGAAGTGTCAAGATGTCTTAAGTGTTCTAAATCAATACCGGAATATCATATCCGAAAGTGGCACAGGAAATTAAAATATCTGCGCCACTTAAGGGTGAAATTTAGGTAAATTGATAGTTCAACGTCAAAATTAACAGTTATAAGGTAGTAAAATGTATAAAAAAACTGGACAAAAAATTTGATAAGTGATCAAATAATAGTTTGAATACATCCTCTTAGTACATCATTGATTACGTATGAAAAGCACAAAGTCACCGAATCGTTTTAACAAAGCGTTCTACTGTAGTTTGTAATTGCTTAAAAACATTAAAGGCTAATAAAGCCTTCAATTGTACGCTCTTAAAAATAAAAAGTTCATACATAAATTGAGTCCATATAACTTGGAATAATAGAGCTAGAAGTGTGCAGAATGAGTAAAAATTTCTTTTACAAACAGCAGATTTTCTGGCAAACATGCCTACTTAGAAACAGTAACACAAGCGCAATAGGCGTGTTGATAATAATTCCAGCACCCCGAATTCAAATTGAACCGTGTTCGCATTATTTTCAGTTTTCTGGCAATTTTTTATTAGTAGCGGAAGCGAAGCTAAAAGCTACTTATGCTTTCGTCATGTCTGTCCGTCCGAGACACACGTGTATCTCAGGAACCACTGAACATATGTCAAATTTGTTTTCAGGGATGTGTTCCTAAGGTTCCAGCCCAGCTCAAGTTGGTTTTTGTTTGACCAGAATGGACCCTTTTGAGGGTCAAAGGTCATGGTTAAGATAGATGACAACTATGACAACATGAAAAAATGACCCTTACAAAAGTTGTTTCTCTTATGAAGGGGAGCAACACTTGTACCTGACACTTTTATCGGTGACCCCCCAATTAGCCCCAAAATGACATTTGAAAGTCAAACCCTAGTTTATTTAGAAATCGCCTTTTAACTTCCAAAAAAAATACTTCTATTTTCGAGTCTAATTTTAATTTTTTTCCTTATTCTACGTTTCCTACTTCCACTACTGTTTGACAGTTTTACCACGGTTTATTTGAAGTGAAGAGATATTAACTAAACATTTCCGTCCATTGAAAAGGGGTACTAGTAATCAGTTTAACGTTGATAACGCACTGAAAATTTCTTTCCTTTACCACGAAGATTTCAAGCAGCGGGTCCAGCGATTTATAAACAAGTTTTACTCGTTCATTTCTACACACTTTAAAATTCCTAGTCCAGAAAATACGATCAAGCCCTTAAACTTCCTAGCAACCGCACAAAAAACACTCAACAAATGAAACAAAGCTAAAATGAGAAATTAGTAGAGCCCCTATATTAGGTTAGTAGAGCCCCTCACGCGTCAAATAGAAAAAGATGTTTGGACATATTGAACGCCCATCTGTGGAGCTCGACGAAAAGTTGGAATCTTCAGATGGAAGAGGAGTTTTTGTGCAACCGTTACGCACAAATACAAGCAATTACTACGGCTAATATATATTAGTCACACATCATGTAGGGGCAAGATTACTCAATTTAAACCTTAATTTACTAAATTGAGAGTTAATTCTACTTGAGTTTTCAATCCTACTGAATTCTATTCTCAGTGCATTGTTACTATTACTACTACGTTATATTGTATAAAATTTATAGTAAATTTTGTAAACATTCCTTGATTTGTCATACGGAATACAAACTTTATTGTATTATATTTTAGAAACTGATTCATGCTTTCGCGAAAATAGTAATTATTATAAATCAATCTGTAAATCCAACTAAAGCACAAATTTGCCCAATTTTATTAAGACATAAATGAAATTGAACAAAAAATTAATTATACACATTCTTACACAATAACGAAGAGAGCACTATTACCAGATCCAGAACTGTTGGCAATCAGTGTATTGTCAGGTTGGACTGAAACAGCCTTTCCGCTTGCCACATGTACAACAATGTATGCATTGTTGTAGGCATACACTTGGAAGTATTCCCAACCTAGGGCTTTTGTTTTCGTAGCAGCCAATAAAGAAGTACCATCCGGATTTCCCGTAACATACAGATTAGTAGCGCTGCTCTGGATTGTATAATATGGTGGATTTGCCTGACTATTGGGCACTTTGGCGAATTTAAAAATTGTTCCTGTCCCTGCTGATACTTGAGCGGCTCTTAGGATCTTATCACTATCCGCTGCCACAAAGCGCCCTTTTGCCACACTCTTTAGTGTTCCCGTTGAAGGTACTATAGTTGGAGATTCATTATTTGCTAGTAAGGTTCTATACCGCGAAGTACCTCCACCGTTAATTAACTTGTTATCTTGCGGATTTGTGCGTACTGGTTGCCTATTTGCCATTGCAATCAGTGTAGCAGTTCCGTCTCCATTTTGCTTCCATCTAAATATCTCAAATGCCCTTGCCTCTCCTCGCGCAGCAGCTAAAGGCTTACCATCTGGGGATGCTGTAACAAATTTATTGCTTGACAGGGCTTTGATAGATCCACCGCCTGGTATGAACGCTAAGTTAAATTTTGTAGCTAAAATGGTCAGGCCAACGTTAGCAGTTAACGTTTCCCCCGCTACAGATATATACATCCCTGTATCAGCATCCTGAATATTGAAATTTCCGATTGGTGTATGGTTAACTCCGCTACAGATATTTGTGGTTGAATCACGAGTAGAAATGAAATAGAGCGAATTAGAAGCCGAGTTACCACTTCCCCAGTCAATAATATCATTTGAATAGTTAAATGCCTCCTGTGGATTTGCCATTGCATAGGCGGGATAAATCACTGACTTAAAAGCGTCCCCTATTTTTGCATTTTCTAGCTCTTGCTTGCAATACGGTACAACCTCTTCAATCCACGCTTTATCGTAAAACGATTCTCCCATGGGAGTTAGCGGTAAAATTTCGATGCCAGCGATTTGCGTCTTTTCTTGACTACCCCATAGGATGAATGCCCCTGACTTTGCATCAAAAACATTTCCTATGGTAACCAGATCCTTGAGTTTTTGCTCTGGGTAAGGTGTATCGGGGTCATTGACTTTAGGATACATATGCCAATAGGTTTTAGCTCCGTGAATTTCAATCGCTAGAAGCAATCGAGCGTAATCAATTAACGGAAGATTTTTGGTAGTATGGGCGAATAGTAGGAGTCCGTAATATCCATTAATAGCTTCGCTTGAACTCTCCTGATTTCTTGGACCAGCACTAGCAAGTAGGCCGCTTGCCCATGAGTGACCAGCGAAGAAATCCATGTGTCTTGTGAATATGTAATGAGGATCCGCTGTAGATGGATTTCCAATATCTCGAGCAACACTGTGTATTATATTATATAACAATAGTTAAATAATATATAATATAAAAAATTTAGAATTTGATATTATATCAAAAGTCTTGTAAAAAGCAAGAATTTGTACAAATTTTAAATAAATTTCTTTGTTTCTCATTTTCTAAAAATTTTAAGGTATACCCTTAGAAGCACTATTAACTGTCTCATACTTTACAATGAGGAAAGTATGTGGTTCTGCGACTATATGCGTTTTCATCAATATCAATTGTTTCATTGATTCATTACCTTGTAATAAAGTCAATGTTTTTATTTAGCCAAGCCTGGTCATACTTTCCGATAACTGCAGCAGCATGAAGTAGGTAGCCAAAGACGAAATGGTGATCGTTGAAATACAACTAACAAAATTTAGATTATTTTATTAAATACATATTATTTTTAATTAAAATAAGAAACACATATTGCTTGAAATATGACTACTTGTAATACTTACGTTTAGCTTATCATTCGACTGGACAAATCCACCCCAGCCAGTTTCATATGCAGCAGTTGATTTGGAATTAAGCACAAAGTCAAGACTCTGCTTAAGAACAGCAACAACTTTATTAACAAGATCAGTTCTTCCGAGCTGTTCAGCAATAGTGGCCAATTGTGAATCACGTGACGTGGCTCCGCCCCAACGATAATAACTTCCACCACTACGAGGTTTAAGAGCGTTGACTTCATATTCAAGCGTTTTGATGAGTTCATCACGGCATGATGCCTGAGGGTTGTTGGTAGTAAACCATGAGACAGTTGGTAGATTGTAGTTAAGTATCCATTTGTTTCCAACAACTCCCTTCATGTATCCCTTAGTAGTCAAATATTGAATATTTACAGTATTTGGAGACTGCAAAAGTTTCCTAAAAATATACTATTATACACACTATAATAATAAGCTTATACAATATATTTAAATTACAAAAAATACAAATACAAAAATTATAAAATTTAGCTCCATTCAATCATTAAGTTTTTTTCAGAATAGCAGTTAAACGGAGTTAAAATTTGAGTAAAACTATTTGGAAAATTTGTACATGTACCTATGATGAGGCCAACTTAAGATTAGCAAGTTTTGGGGAGTTCCAATAACGTTCCACGTCCAGGTTACAATGGCGGTGTTGCTACTAATAGCATAATTCATTGTCAGCCCAGTGGCATACGTTTTTGAATACGCATCCAGAATGGCTTCTTGATTAGCTTCGTAGACCTTGGCTAACCGTATTGTCCCCGTAAAATCAGACGAAGAAGTTAGAACTTTGGCATTTAGGTCAAAATTACTCAACGTTCCAGAAACAACGTATAAGATATATGTGCCTCCATCGTTCCATAACTTTCCTTTCCTCCCTGTATTGCAATATTTGTTTTAGTTTTACTTTTTTGTTGTGATTATGTTAATTTTCAAAAAGTTACCCTGACTAATCCACGAGAACGTCATAGTTCGTCCCATCAAAGATGTTAATACTACACGAGCACTTTTGTATGTAAACGTCATGTATGGAGATCCAGGTATTAGACACGTATCCATCGTTTGATCACCGTTTGCATACTGAAGACATATGGTTTGTGTGTCCCAAGAAACAGCTTTGCGGTTGCTTAGTGTATTCGGCAACCCCAAAAAGCTTGCTTGCCAATCAAATTTAGCATACTGATAAATTGACTTGCCATCGAATCCTCGAGTGTTCGCTCCGGCTATTCCAAACTGAAGACCCAGGTTCATTGTTTTCGATTGAAACGGAAATGGACCTGCTGCAGTGCTAATGGTAAACAGTTAATATTTATAACAAAATTATTGCCGGTATAGTTAAGAATTATAATATTATTTGGTAAATTATTTGACGTATGCACAACTTATACATGGCGTGAACAACCATACCACAACCCAATTCAGAATCATTTTCACCAAACTAGAACATAGATGCAAGATTCAGTTTTGAATTTTTAAATAATAAAAAGTTTGTAACCCTGCGAGAAAATTGTACTTTATCTTGAGACTATATCTAAATCTTGATTAAACACAATATCGATTCTTCGATTGAGTATGACGCTTTTAAACAATACTGCGTACCTTCTGTTTGCCTAATTTGGTAGTACTCGCGGCATTATTTGGTATCATTAAATTATTATATATAACAAACAATAGACATTTTTGTGAATAACTAACTTTTCTTGTTTCCCGAGAGTAAACGCAGACCACCAAGCATTTGTTGGATATGGTTTCCGAAAGCCACTAATAAAAGGACCTGGAATTGCTTCAGGAGCTGCAACGCTACCGGCTGGAAGTTGTGGTGGCGTAGTTGCAATTGGAGAGTTGCTTGGAAATCTGCCAGCCCCAGGATCTTAATACGAAAAATTAAATTAAACTTGAAGCCTTAAAATGTACAAAATATAAAAATGTAAAAAGCATCTTATTGTAAGACGTATTTTAATCAAAAGCACGCACGTACTTGTCATTTGTGCGTTTGTTGCCGCCACAGTCAAGGCAAAAAGTATAAGTATTCTCAACATTACGGTATTCGATTTATTTTTCGAAATAAAACCTGGATGACAAAAAGCCTCTGCTGAACGACTAAGGTCAAATTGTTACTAAAAAATTCTCGTCTATATATATATATATATAATGAAACATTGTATGTGGTTACTTATATCTGTAATTGAATGAGATTGTGGCAAATTTACGTGATTAATTACACAATTGTTTTATTTAATACATTGTATAAGATGTAACAAGGATAATTCAGTCAAATTTATGTTATGTTGAATGTGAATGAGCTATTATGTTGAATTGATTAATTACAAACGTATTTCATTTATAGTATTGTATAAAACATGGGAAGAACAATTTAGTCTAACACATATTGCTATTGTGTATTAAATTTTCTAAATTAATTTCACACGTGTTTAATTTATTACACTGTTGAAAATTTTTTGTTATATCGAAAGATACTTTGATGCCTGCGAGTATTAGGCGGGTTGACATCAATTATTGTCAAAATCCTTTTTGAACTTTTATTTTTAGCTTTCCAAGGAACATTTTTGCAGTAAAAGAATTCGACATGCTATGAGTTTGATTAAATTGTAATGGTTAATTAATTAGTGCACAATATTTTTGAACATTTTTTATTGTTGTGTAGTAAGGACAATTTTACTGAAAATTTGACTACCTCTGGCAGTGTTGGGTTAGTGGGAACGTGGGTTCAAATTCCCCGTGTAAGGTATTACCTCACACATATGTTTGGTTAAATGCCCATAAGGGCCAAGACGCGGCATGCAACGCCGCCACCTAACACGCGGTGTGTCACGCGCTTAAGCTCTCGTGCCAAAGCACGAAGACGAAAGAGAATCTTCGTCACTTCTCTCTCCCTTCTCAGACGGTCCCCAACCTCGGAGCTTCTGCAGGCTCCTCTCCTCCACTTCGTGGCACCCACCCATCTCCATCCACCGGATGCCCTTCGTCACCATCACTCGTCAGGTCAGAGGTCAGTCGTCACCCCTTGGCCTAAGAGAGGCCATCCCTTCGTAAAGGATTGGCGATAGCGGTTTTGGGATCGGCTAGAGCCCGAGATGGGCCGTGACCTGGAAAGGTCAAGTTCCTGGATAGGCGTCCCCTTGTCCCCCTTTGTCGCCATCATCGTCATCCCCCTAGTTTTAGTTTTCGCCCTTAAGGGCATAGTTTTGTGAGGCCCTTCGGCCATAAGGTTAGGTTAGCCCTAGAGGGCTTTAGGTTAAGGTTTGTGGGTCAATAAACCCAGCCTTTAGGCCCTTATAGCCCCCGTTGTCACTTTCTTTCATCTATTTGAGGCCTAGGCAGGGGAGGTCGCTGCCTAAACCTAACACCCCATCAGCCACAAAGAAGACTTTGCTGTTGGTTTTCCCATAAAAGAAATTGGCTTGCCTCTGACCATGTGTATGCCTGTATCTCCGTGGTTAGGCATACTCAGACCCAGGATATGGAAGTTTCCCGATAGGTGGCCCAACAGTCTTTGTCAGAATTGAGAAAACCGCCCTCATTTGCATAGATGACAATATCTGTCCAATGAGTCCTTATCCCTACCACATCCATACCCTCTCCTTTCAAGTTGACCATCCGCTCTGCAGGAATGTCAAATAACGCTCCTTTACCTTTTATAATTCAGGTAGCAAAGTAGTAGCAATCATATTAGCCTAGGGAAGCGCAAAACTTGCAACATATTAGTTCATATTTAGTCAAGCGTGCACAACAGACAATCCGTAATATTCCGGTCTTTTACGGGACAAGTCAATAATTATGAATAATTTATTTACTCATTTTATGTATGATATATATTTACTTGAACACGTTTTAGTGTTGAAAGGAGTAAAAACATTTATTAAAAAATAAAAAAAAATTTTTTGATTAGGCATTGTGGAATAGATGCATATGTATAGCGAACTCTTCAACAAAAAACCTTGAGTTATATTTAGTTCAATTTTCATGTCAAAGAATCAAATTTGCGGAAATAAAGGCCAATGCCGCAGATTTTTTTTGCAATTTACCTATTAAAATGTTCATTAGTGTTCCAGCTGTCAGAGCCGACATTCAAAACTTCGTTTCCCCACCAATTTACCCACAAACTTTCATTCTGTCTAAACATAAAACATAAGTAATTTATTCGCAATAAAATATCAGTGCGAGCATAACTGGTCTAGTATTTCAGACATTGAGTTAATAGGTCATTTTCAGATATATATATTGCGTTACTGTTTAGTCGTTTATTGCAAGTTTTTTTTTGCAGAAATAAATCTAAGATTAATTTCCTAGAAATAAATTCTGCCCCAAATATATCTAAACTGTAAATGAACAACACAAATTTTATTCTAAAAGAGAATAATTGTTCCAATGTGAACTTGGCTGATGAATTTAAAATTGTACGAAAAAGTTGTCGTCAAAAATTTAATATGTGATTTTGGTTTTCGTAAGGCCAGCCAACCACAATCAGTTCAAATTCATCAAAAGTTAAGCCCTAACCCCACCTTAGCTTCGACAGAAATTCCTTCCATATACAGTTCGCAAGACCTATCACACCGCAGTGCAACGTGTGTAATTTTTTTTATCCTTCCTTAGCAGTACTACTACCACATGATGGCTCAATAGCATAGTGGAATTACCAATAGCTTGTGACCAGCTACCAACATTCAGCAGTGAGTACTAAACTTTACTTCACTAGTAAGATCGGTTTGTAAGTAAACCTGGGTCAACAATCATTGCCCTCAAATCGACAAATCATTTATAGTTAACTGATATTAAATGTTCTAAGTGAATCTATTATTGAATATTGTTATGCTGAAGCACTGATTAAATCAGTTCCACAAGCCCGTCCAAGAATATCAAGACTTTGCTGTTAGTCTTTGCGTTTTCCTGTTGCAGGTCTGGATAGATTTTAAATATAGTAAATCTTTAAAAACAAAAAACCGTTGCAACCCTCCTTTGCTTTGCCCATTTGTTTCCCACCAAGACAAGGTTTTTATTTTTCTAAGAAAAAGTGGGCGTCCATTTGCGGCTAGGCTATTTAATGGTGGGTTTTTGTGTAACCGTCGCCATACTACCCTGCCCCTGAAAAACTTCTTTTCTCACACTATCAGATAAAGCTTATTTTTCATATAACTTTTTGGACTATTATTATTACGGGTTTTGTCAATTTGCTTGTCGACTTGGTCACTATTCATCTCATTGTTACTACGAACTAAACTTCTGAAAAATACAGAAATTGAAAACAATTCAAAATTTAAAAATGTTTTTTCCTTAAGATACCTCAGTACCCAGGAATCTAGTGATAGAAAAACTGTGATCATATCGTATCTGTAGACAAAGTGACAAAAATTTCGGAGGGCAACATTTCCACAAATGGATCGTCAATCTACAAAATTAACTTTTGTCCCCGGAGCGGGTGGGATACAGGCTTTAAAGCACAGGTATGGTGGTTGAATGAATCTGAATTTCAAAGTCAACTTGGATAGTTACTTTGGACTTTGAAAGCTGCTTTAATTAATTTTGTTAAAAATAAGTAATTCCATGAATTATAAATTTTTTTTTAACTTAAAAAAAATTATATATCACTTTCGGAGACTGATAAAAGTACTTCGTTTAAAGAAGAGAATGAAAACATTTTTTGGAGAGAAAAATAACTACTTTGAAATGTTTGTTCTTATACTTTTAGCTTTTGCTCTAGTAGCGTTGCTACTTCAACAAAAAATTGAACAGTGGCAACGCTTACCACCAGGTTTGTTCACATTGCGTTTTAAACTTTTTCCAAATAATGGGATATTTTTTAGTATATATCAAAATTTATGACAACATTTCTTGAACAAATTATGTTCAAACTGGTGAATTCTTAGGACCCATTCGACTACCAATTCTGGGGAGCATGATTCAACTGAAAATGCAGCATCCAAAATTTTCACATTTACGCCTAGCGGGACTAGCTAAGAAATATGGTCCAATCGTGTCTTTCGGTTATGGAATTCACTACACAGGTTTGTATTGTTTCTGATATTTATTTTGTTTAACGATTTTAATGATAATGATAAAGTTTTATGATTTTTACCGTTTTTTTTTAATTTTGTGCGGTGTGTTGAAAATTGCACAAGAAAAGGAATAAGAAAACAGGGGGAATATATTTGTAGCATTAGGAACTTTTTTTTACACCTGTTTCATGCAACCTAATAAAAAATTTGCCTTGATTTTTATCCTGCAGTTGTTGTATCCTCATACGAAATGGCAAAACACATATTCAAACTTCCAGAAACGAATCAGAGGCGATTTGAATTTGACTTTTTAGAGAACAGAAGTTTCAGGAAAAATTTGGGTGAACATTGTCGTCAATACTTTACAAATTGCACTAAATATTTATTTCATAATTTATAAATTTGGTTTTTTGGGATTGCTCAAATAGGTATAATTTGGGCTCGCAATGATCTTTGGCGTGAACAAAAGCGTTTTACACTCAGAACCCTAAGACAATTCGGTTTCAGTAAAAATCGCTGGATGGAGGATACAATCAAGAGAGAAATCAAATACCTAATTAAAGACATTTTGCAAGAAATAGATTTAAACAATGGAATTTGGGATGTTGACGGTAGTCGCTTAGCTGCTACGCAAATTAACATTCTATGGGAAACCGTTGGTGGATTTCGATTCGACCCATTCAATCACAAGCTCAAGAAGAATATTTATCTAAACAAAGACGTCACAGATAAGCTTGGGACGGGAAATCCTCTAGGAGCATTTCCGTTTTTGAAAATATTTAAACAGTACAGTGGCTATAATGAACAGCAAGAAATGTTCAAGGGGCAACAAACATTTATGACAGTACGTCTAATTTTCTACAAAATGGCATTTTCTATGATGCCATATGGAATGAGACATTGCATACAAAAAAATTGAAAATAATTGTTTGCAGAGTATTATACATATATTAATAAATTGCTTGCGATATTTACAGGAAAAGATCAACGAGGTGAAGGAGAAGAGGAAGCCAAACAATGAACCGGAAAATTTTATAGAATACTACCTTGACGAAATCGAGAGGAATAAAAACGTTGCTTCAAACGTCTCAGGTGAGACATAACACAAAAGTAAAATGCTTTAACTTTTTTTTTCCATTAAGTATCATTTTTTCGATGTAGAAAATCAGTTGCTCCTGATTTTGATGGATTTGTTCCAAGCCGGATCCGACACCGTGAGCACCACAGTCCATTGGTTTCTACTCTACGTTGGACTAAATGAACATATTCAAGCAAAAGTGCGTGAGGAAATTATGGCTGTCTTTCCGAACGAAACTATTCCGGGAAGCGATTTAGCCAAGTAAAGTTTCGTGTTATTATGTATTTGTTTATAGCTTATTCTAATACAGACTTCCAGGCTATGTTTGAATTATCACACACAAAAATATTAAATAATGAAATTCCGGAAATTTGGGCTCAATTCCTGATTACCTGGAAATTGCGTTTCATCTTTCAAAATCTGATCATTTTAAAAATGCTTCCGATTTTGAATCTCGATACGATTCTTTTGTTATAGAACACCTTATACGCATGCCACAATTTTGGAAACGCTAAGAATGTCAGGAGTGATTACTACACCGACGCCAAGGGTCGTTGAGAAGGAAGTTGAATGTTTTGGTTACAGGATACCCAAGGGCACTTGCATACTATACAATCTGTATCCAATGTTCCACGACACGGAATTCTGGGGGGACCCTGAAGTTTTCCGTCCGGAGAGATTCCTTTGTAGTGATGGGACACTTGATCGAAAGAAAACAGAGCGCATGATTTTTTTTGGAATAGGTAAATTGACATTGTTCTCATGAAGCTTTGAATCAGATTTGAGTAACATACATATATGTGGGAACATTGTAAAGTAAAGAGAACCTGTTTCACTAACATCTCCCATCAAGCTAGATAGCCTAAAGTTGAATATAATTTAGCATTCCATGCTTTACGGTGTAAAATTTATAAAAAAAAGATCAAATACTTTAAATTTTTTTCAATTAAAGTCAACAATGTTATATTTGTGTCCAAAAATTAGGGTAACTTCTTTCTTGATAAGTTTTTTAAAAAAACTAAATAACCCAATTTTCTTAAAAATTGAGCCATTTAAAGTAGCTGAATTTTAAATAAGGCTCATTATAATTACTTTTCCTTAATTGCGACAAGTTGTTCCACATAGTATTTAGGATATTAGTGTAGACCAATATGAATTTGAATTCTGGTCGTCCGGTAAAAATTTACATTTTGTTTGTTTTTTAGGTCCAAGAATTTGCCTGGGATCGCAAATGGCAACACCGTCTCTTACAATGATTGTGGTTGCACTCTTAAAGAAATTTTCTTTTCAAATCCGTGGTGGTACACCAAGCATGGAGCCTGAACGACCTTCAATTATCCTTCGTCCTACGCCATTCTCTCTAAAAGTCAAAGAAATATACTGAATCACGGTAAAATTTTGGTTTAGTGGAAACACTAAGATTGTCAACTACCTTTTTTCCGACACCAATTGAAGTATTCTGAACACGAAATATGAAAGAATTTTTTTTCCAGAAATGAAAAACAAAAAAGGTATAAATTTTTGAAAATTTTGAAATATGAGCAGAGTTTGGTGACAATCTGAGTGGTTCCACTAAACCGAAATTTTTCCCTGGATGACAAAATTTTTTCATTTATAAATGCAATTTTCAAAAACACAAGCGATAACCATTTGTTGAAAATTTTGAATCGCCAATTAAACAAATTATTAAAGTAATTTCGGCTATTTCCCTGACAAATAACCTACAAACTAAAGCCTCTGTTTCACATAAATTGTATTTTTTTGTAAATTAGGTTTCCAATTGTTAGCAGTGTGTCTGGGTACGAAATTGAAATAGTGGACTGGTCTCATATTTAATATATTTAAATACAGGTTAAATAAGTATATAAGTTATATAAGTATAATTAAATACTCGGTATTTAAATACATATGTAAGATACAGTATTCAAGCAAATGCGAACCACAAATCAAAGTAATAACTTAAAACTTTGTGCAAAAGTTGGAAAAAGAAAAACCAAAATGTCAACTTACATTTAAAATATATAAAGCAACACAAAATTCAGAATTTTTGAATTTGCTAAATATTTTTAACGTACGGTATGGTACATCGCCGGTGCACCTAGCTCCGTTCTGGAATAACCTACAAGGTCAACTGATGTCTTCATTGATTTGAAATCTCCTCATTTATTCATTTCATATCAATGTTTGTGAACAAATATGTGGTTTAGGTATTAGATTCATCTGGAATGTTGTTTCCTTTAAATAGAGGCCTCGCTTGACCTTCTACGTCATACCTTCGATTTGCATGGTGCACTTTCCATGGACCCCTTTGGGAAAAAATGAGGTTGTCGGTAAACAACAAAAGAACAGTTTCGCACTACGGCGGCTAATTAGGCAGTTGTTGATTATACTGGTTTACCGTTAAATTGTTTTGTTAAATTCCTAAATCTTATGATCATATAAATTATTTTAAATGTTACTAGTATCGATATTTCAAAGAAACGCAATACAGTACCTGTTCCTGACTTCTACGCACTACGCATGTGAATGAAATGACATAAAAGGTAGCAACCACCAAATATGCGAAAACCTCCCAAAACGTAGCAAACATTTGATAATTTACTGCAGCGCTTTGAATTACCGTTGCTACTCCAGACATACAAAATGAGAATACTATTAGAAATTTACCCACTACTATTTGGCACAAAAAGAAATAACTAAGTTAATATGCATCTACCAGTTATTGGTGTCGTTTTCTTTTTTGGCTCAAAAGTAATGCATTTTTACTTTTATCAATAGAAATTTCAGCAAAAGCAAAAAAGCACAATAGCAGACATTCATAATCATTCATTGCAAATGAATTCTCTTTTTCTTACAATTAGTTTCATTTTGTACTCGAAATAATACATTTATTTCCCAACAAGTTTTTTTGTATTACAGTTCACCAAGATTAGGTTGTTTGAATAAGAATAAAATAGAATAAAAATCACGATGTGAATTTTTATTCGTCGCATTTAAGATTTAAATGCACTCCAGTACTTTCCACTTTTTTTTTGCATATATCTGATTGTTATAAAAAAAGACGTAGGAGTAAGTCTAAAGTTAGGTTTTTAGTTATTGTCCAGCTTTTAATTAAGTAAAACAATTTACAAGCACAAGTTTGTAGTTCTTATAGTAATATAGGCTTCAGGAAACCAACAAGGCCATTTTTTCTTTGTTTCTAATCAAAGTATGGACAAAAACTATTATTTGAAATTTACATCAACTTTTAAATGCGTTTAAAATGAGGACTTAACTATTAAAGTCGTTAGGATAATTAGATACAGTAAAATCTGATGAAGTGGTCAAAGATTTTAGAATTCACTGTCATCACAAATCGACAATTTCCTTTTGTAAAAGATGTTGCAATTAATTGTTACAAATTGTCAACACTTGTAATATCATCGAATCTATCAAAGTTTCTATTATAATGCTTTAAAGAATAAATTATAAAACTAAAGATTAAATTCGCATTTTGTTTCAATCCCGTAATCAGAAATTTATTACTTAAGCCTGTATAATAACCAATTTATAATAAAATAGTATTTTATTTTGTCACAAAATTGTTGTAAAATGTGTAAAAGTTAAATTGAGCGGAACAACCGTCGCCAATAATATTAAACCAAGCAGAATCGAAGGTTTTTAGTTTTTTTTTGTATCAACAAAACAACTAAACTCAAGGTTGTTATTTGTGCCTTCGTAACTAGCAATTGAAATTAAAAAGTAAGATTATTGGAAACAGATTGGAAATTTCAAAAGGATTTCAATTTCAGATCAGATCTGATATTTGAATTTTCAAAAAATTTAAAAACCAAATTTTTTAAATCTTGACAACTTAGCTTATGTTTAGGTGAGAGATAAAAGTCCTTTCTCGACAGCAACTTTCAACACATTTTTTTTGCACAAAGATTGGCTTTATTTTTTAAATGCTGATACTAATGCTTGTAACTATTTCACTTGCAGCTTTGCTGCTTCAACGCAAAATTGAGCAATGGAAACGTTTCCCACCAGGTTTGTATAAGTTATGTATTTTACAAGCATATTTTATCATCTTAGAATACCTGAGGAACGTCCTTAAAATTTGATTTTAAAATTACATGCTAATGAATTCTAAACTATTAGGTCCCGTTCGCTTGCCAATTTTAGGTAGCATGATTCAACTCAAAATGCAACATCCAAAATTTTCACACTTACGCCTAGCAGGCCTAGCAAAGAAGTATGGCCCAATTTTGTCATTTGGTTATGGAAAACACTACACAGGTTTGTAGATGTCATTTTATTATAATGAAAGCACAACCATAAAAGTTGACATTTTTGATACTTTTGTGTAATATGCTTCACATTTTGCTTAAAATTTTAACCAAACCCTCTACAATACCAAGTGTGCATATGACATTCCCGAGATGTGAAATAAAATCTTTCGCTCCAGATTGGAATATATACTTATTATTTTAAAAAAAATGATTTGTTTTATTGTAAATAAGCGTTTTTTTTTTCATTTGAAGTGGTTGTTTCTTCGTATGAAATGGCAAAACACATATTCAAACTTCCCGAAGTGAGTCAGAAGCGATTCGAATTTGACTTTATGGCTAATAGAAATTTTAGGAAAAACTTAGGTAAGTATTTTATAGTTGAAATTAAAATGATTGTGTAGTTAAAAAGGTGTTGCATTGTTTGAGCAGGCCTTGTGTGGGCTCGAGACGATGTATGGCGTGAACAAAAGCGCTTCACACTCAGAATCCTCCGTCAATATGGGTTTGGCAAAAATCGATCAATGGAGGAGACAATAAAAGACGAAACTGAATTCCTAATTAAGGATATTCAGCGAGAATTAGATTTTACCGACGAAATTTGGACCGTTGACTCTAGCCGATTAGCGGCTACGCAAATTAACATTCTTTGGAAAATGGTCGGTGGATTTCGATTCGATCCAGCGAATCACAACCTCAACAAACATATTTGTTTAAACAAAGCAGCTACAGATCGGCTTGGGCCGGGAAATCCGCTCGGAGCATTTCCGTTTTTGAAAATATTTAAAGACTACAGTGGTTATGCAAAGCAACAAGAACTTTTTAAAGAGCAACAAACATTTATGGCGGTAAACCTATAAAAATAATTAAGACTATAATTAATTACTAACCAAAGTAGCCCGTCTCAGAACAGAAGAATTTCATTTTGATTTCTGGATTTTCTTACCCTAAAAAAATTAAAATTTCCAAGTTCGCTTTTAATAGCAAAAACAGGATGCTCATACGAGGCGCTAGTGCCATTTATTACAAATTAAACGTAAATTAAAACGAAGTTTATAATGAGTTAAAAGAAGCTCCTGATTGCCAAAGCAATTGTGCATAGTGCTTGCAGAATCCGTAATCAATAAATATAATATATAAACTCAATACAAATTTAATAATTTTTTTGTCTTATATCAACAGGAAAGAATTAACGAGGCAAAAGAAGGGAGAAAATTACACGAGGAGCCTGAAACGTTTATGGAATACTACCTTGACGAAATTGAAAAAAATAAAAGTCAAGTATCGCATATGTCTGGTACGACTAGTTATTGATACAAAACTATTTGGAATTATAATTATTGTCAAGCTTTTTTGTTTTTCAAATACTTAGAAGAGCAATTACTAGTTATCTTGATGGACTTGTTCCAAGCCGGATCAGACACTGTGAGCACCACTGTCCATTGGTTTCTACTGTACGTTGCACTTAATGAACAGATTCAAACAAGAGTTCGAGATGAAATTACGACATTCTCATCAAATGAAGATATTCCTGGAAGCGATCTAGCCAAGTAATTTTCAACTAATCTCTTTGAAACATTCTAAGTATCGGAGTATTTAAATCTAACCAAATCTATGATATTATTCCCAATTAATACTTCAATTTGAGACAATATTTAAACATCCAAAATTCGAGTGAGAATTCTGTGAAAATTCTGAGAATTCTGAGAATTCCGAATTCTGAGTGAGTACTCAGAATAAGTACATTAATTTTGCCTCCCTCGTTTAGAATGCCTTACACGCAGGCCGCGATTTTGGAAACTCTAAGAAAGGTTACAGTGATTACTACACCGACGCCAAGGGTCGTTGAGAAGGAAGTGGAATGTTTTGGTTACAGAATCCCCAAGGGCACTTGCATACTATACAATCTGTATCCAATGTTCCACGACACGGAATTCTGGGGGGACCCTGAAGTGTTCCGTCCTGAAAGATTCCTTTGTAGTGATGGGACACTTGACCCTGCAAAGACAGAGCGCATGTGTCATTTTGGAATAGGTAAAATATATCACATACAAAAGTAGTAATTATAACTACCAACTTTAATTCGACAAACTAATAATTTAAAATAAGATTTGTTCAACTACAAGTTGTATTAGAGTACATATATTCGTATAATTTATTATCAAATTCGGTCAACTAGATTTCTAAATACTGTTTTTTGAACACACCGCCGGGAAGTTTATTACCGCAATATTCATTCTAAAAGTAACATTTTTTGAAACAGCCGATATTTGAAGTGTTTTAAAAACAAGAGTAACTGGTAAAGGCGGTAAAAGTTTAAATTTTCTATTATGTAATATGTTACTTATTTGTGTAATTTTTTTCTTGTTGGTATTAATGGTGACTTATAACTCATTTTGGCAGGTCCACGAGTTTGCTTAGGCGCATCAATGTCCACACCATCTCTCGCTATAATCATAGTTGCACTATTGAAGAAGTTCTCTTTCAAAATCCATGGTGATGTACCAAGCCTTGAGCCTGAAAGGAATTCAATTGTACTCCGCCCTGCATCATTCTCGCTAAAAGTCAAAGAATTATATTGAAATCACTTAAATTTCCAATGTGCTTTTCCAAAACACCAGACACATAATGTATAGTCGTTAAAGTAAAAGTAACATAAAGTAAAATTTGTACGTCATTGGGGATATAAAGTTAATTGGTACTTTATATTAACGAGAATTAGGCAACTGTTGTTAATACACATAGCGTTGTAAGGTTAAACAACCCTAATTTTAAACTTTTAAATTCTGATTGATTATTGAATTTGTGATATCTCGCATTAGAGTCGCTTAGGAAAGGTTTACATAAATAAAATTCAGTTCTTTTGAAATGGAAAATGCTGATTTGTCTTTTAGAGTTTTTGAACTTGAAATCAAATTATAATATAACCCACCTGATTTAATTGTCACTAATAAAAATAGTACCACTGAAGGAAATATCACAGGCCTTACAAAGGTGGTCTTCATCACTTACGATCTTAAGAAACCATTTCTACGTTCTCCATTCGTGATTTAACAGTTCATATGTTCTAAATGTTTAATTTGGAATACATTTTCTATTTAGTTCTGCTAAATTTTCCTAAACTTAAGCAACTCAACTTCCAACTTTTGCAAACGTCAATTGTGACGATTCGGAATTTCAAAACCTCATAATTCTAGGCTACGGTTGCTTGTGATTTTAAAAGCCACAATTTAACTTACAAAAATATTTTTCTAAGCTAGTCGTTTGAGAAAATTGTCAACACAATGACGCAAAGCGATGTTTTATTTGTGCACAGTTGACAGGCTAAAGGACGTGATTAATTTTGCTAGAGCAAAATGAATAGAACAAAAAAAGCGAAGAGAGAAAATTAAAGCTAGGGATGGGCGTTTCCGTTTCGTTTCGTTTCCTCAAGGAAACGGAAACGAAACGGAAACGGACTCCGTTTCGTTTCTGGAAACAAAACGTGCCCATTCCTAAAAGCTTCCAATTTTTGATTTTTTTTTGTTGCTGAAAATAGAACTTGTGTTAGGATTAGGCATAAAGAGTGAATCAGGTAAGGAAACAAAGCACGCTTCATACACGTTAAATTGTTAGAATAGTAAATTCGCTTGAAGCTTTGAGACATGTAGCCCTTCTTTAGGGACAAAACTACATATAATATTTAAGAACACAAAGACTCCAATGGGACGTACGCATGGGCGTAGCGTTTGTCTTAAACCGCACGTAAAAGTACTCCAAAAAAGATATATCGAAGTACGCTTAGGCGATAGTGGAATTCTTATATTGCACTGTGCATCAACACAGTGGTGTAATACAGGTAAAAATAAAATTGAAACAAATTATAAGAATGAAACAAAAGTTTACACTATCAAACAAATGGGTAGCAGCCCAAGGCCCGTAGTCCGGGGGGTTAGGACCCTTGTCCTAACTTGAGTAGGTGCCGAGATCAAATCCCGGCACCAGCACAACAGCAGAGGAAAAAGGTGGTGGTGTGGTAGTGGTGAGTGGAGGCCTGAAAAGTTGCGGTCGTGGAGGCTGAACATGGGTCGGTATGGGTAGGGTGGTGCTCTGCCTCTGCCTAAGCAAGAGGCTCCTCGGTGGTCAACCACACGTTCATTACCCAGCAGAAGCCCCTTTAGCTTCAGACTTCGGAACTTCCTTGTCAACTCAACAGGCCGAGACTACCCTCCCCCACTATCTAGCACACGCAAACATTGACCAGGCCTATAGGCCATAGGCGAATGTCAAAAAGCATAAAAAAAATTGAGTTTATAATTTGAGAAATTAATCACTGGGTTTAATTTACTATGCTATGCACGTAAATTTGTGTGTGTAAAAAAAGTGTAATTTTTAGAAAACCAATTTTGAAAGATCAAAGAAATAGAAATTGTATCGGAGTGGAATATTAGAAAAGTTGTAAAATATATTTTGAGTCAAGGATCTCTTGATTTCATACAGTAGGAGACTAGTGGTGTAAAATTTGCTCGTGTTCCTCTATGGTGATATTCAGGACACGTCGATTAAAATAAACTATTCAACGCAATATGAATTGCGACAAATGAGGTAAAAAAAATTCAAGGTTGATTAACCATATTTTCGACAAGAAGTAAGAAAGTCCTGACGAACATGTGCCATGTTCTCATTCAAAATAATTTATTTGTCAAGGCTTGCGTTGTTATAACACAAAGACCTTGACTATTTCTACTCTATTATCAATTGCAATTTTGTTAATTATGAGTATTTTCTCACTCAAACTAAGCCAAAATCTGTGAATTTTATTATAATTTTCGTGCTGACAAATGAAAATAAAATTGTTCTGAAATTGAAATTGAGATTCATACTGCAAAGCAGTTGCCTCAAAATTTTCCAGAATTTTAAGTTTTTTTTTTTTTTGCAAGTTTATTTTCTCCACTATTTATTAAAAAGAATGAGTTGATGTAGTGTGCAACTTTTGAAAAAGAAAATCAGATCAATTCCAAACGGTTCATATTCTGAATAATGTTTTAGTGTAGTTAATGTTAATTAAGTGTTTTATTTGAAGTATGTAATGTGTACAAATTAATAATATAACACCAAACTACAAAAGCTAAACATTTTGCTTCAGTGGTAGGAATTTGCAACCTCTGTTTCCTTTTGTTTCTAAGCTGAAAACCAAAACTTTTGAGACGGATCCCAAAAGGTGGAAACAAAACTGGAAGGGAAATACAGAAGGTTTTAGCTGGGGACCAGAGATGTGACCAGGGCTAGTATTTTGTTATTCCGCGCCAAATGGTTTGCCCTATTCATAATTTGAGAAATTATTAAATGACAACACTGTTATTGAAAAATACCAATCACAATTTTGGTTTACGGAGAGAGTTACCCACAGAAGGGTGCCCCAGACCCTCCCAAACAGTTTGACCTTCCTACTACACCTCGTGGGGTTAAGTCGAATTTTTAAGATAATTTGAGGATTTATTAATTAAAAAAACTGTTTGATTTTTAAAAATATCAATTACAATTTCGGTTTACGGGTGGAATCCCCCTTTTTCTCCGACAGGTTTAGGTTTTGATAATGAAATAATTTTGAAATGAAACCCTATGGTTGTTATAGTGCGACACGACAGTCAGATGGGCAGAGCATTTCCATAAAGTTGGTTAGGCGCTACTTAATAAATATTAAAGAGCTTAAGGAAAATATTTTTTCCCAAAGGTAACTTATATCAAACTTTTTTAATACAATTAAACCATTGAACAAATGGCACTCTAGAAGTAACTTATAGTTAGCTTTCACCATATTCCTACTTCTTCAAAATTACAGGATACCTTTTATCCTGATGTGTTAGTTTGAAAAAAGATAAATGTGGAAAATTTCTTATAAATCTTGTGTAATTTTATTTTTTTACTATAACACTTCCAAAATCGACTCCACAAAAACCTTGGGCACGACTTGGGGAAACAACTGGAACCAGCCAACTTTACACAGCAAATATTGCCACTACAAACGTGTCAACCCTAGATAGAAAAACTGCTCGTGAAAAATAAAAATGAAACAATAACCTGTGAACAAAATTATATTATTGTATTGAGGAGAGATGATACCAATTACACAGAACACAATTGGCAAGAATTAAATTAAGATTAAATTGTTAGCAATTCTTCACTAAACTCTAGCTTAACCTCCCAATATTTAATTATAAGTTAATTAAAATGAAAACTAATGTCAATTTACATAAATTTATCAATTCTGTTCGACAACAATAGTCACCGGCGCTTGCCGAAAAGGCAACATACGAAAAAAATTGAGCAACTACTATAATCGAGTACACTGGCAAAATTTATATAACAAATTAAAAAAGAAACTAAAAATTCATGGCGATGAAGTTCCTGCCTCTCGTTAAAAGTAGAAAAATATTATACAAAATTTCAACTAAGGTAAGGATGTAAAAAAATATATAGGCGTTCTCACCTTTTGGGTGACAAGTGAGTTCGACTTGTAGCAATCGTGGGAATCACAATTTTTGCATGTGCTAGTGAGTAAAGGAGGTTGGTCTCGGCCTGTGAGTTGACTGGGAAGCTCCGAGGTCTGAAGCTAATGGGTTTTCTGCTGGGCAATGAACGTGGGGTTGACCACCGAGGAGCCTCTTGCTTAGGCAGAGGTTGAGCACCACCTTACGCATACCGACCCATGTTCAGCCTCCACGACCGCAACTTTCTAGGCCTCCACTCACCACTACCACACCACCACTTTCTTACTGTTCTGTCTGCTTGCTGGTGGCGAGATCTAATCCCGGCACCTACCCAAGTTAGGACAAGTGTCCTAACCCAGCGGACTACGAGCCTTAGATATAATAATAAAATGAGTATCTTTTACTTAATTTTTTTTAATGATGTAAAGAGAGTATAATTTGCTTTGATTGTTTTCTTCTGTAGTATTTTTTTGTAGATTACTGGTCACCTCAATTGCAAACATAAATGTAGGCAAAGGGAACAGTGTTTTGTAAAGTAAACATAAAAATTCTTCACTAAACTTGTGAAGTTAAGTGTTGTTGTAAAGAGTTTATTTGTCAAGATTTTTTGTCAAATTGTTGATGCAATGACGCAGATCAATGATCTATTTCTAACTTTGCAAAAATATTGCAACATTAGGTTAATCTAGTAGGGCAAAATCATCGACACGTCATAGGTTTCCTTCGAATCTGAAGTGTTGAAAATGAGTTTAACATGTAAGAGAACAATATTTGTCAAATGATACGACAGACATTCAAATTCCACGACATCAATTTCCAGATTGTAAATTCCAAAGCCAAAAATAAAGCTTTAACATTACTCGAAATTTTAACTACAAAATGCAATTCCAAAATAATATTACTAAAATTGAATATTAATGTAATGACGCAAAGCCTAGTTCTATCTCTGAACTTGACAATATGTAAAATAAAAATTAACTTGCTTGTTTTTTCTTGCAGCGGTACCTAAAACCGTCTAATTGACTAAAATAAAAATTGACTAAAGTAAGGCTGTGCAAAAGTTGGTTAGTTTGGTAGCAAGTAATCCTAGAAACATTATTAATTGCTTAGGTAGTGGTGGAAACTGCTTTGCAAAAATTAAATTGACAAGAGGCCAGTTAACAAGTTAAACATAAAGAGCATTTTAGATTTAGCAGCAATTAATCGAAACGAGGAAACGGAAAATGCTACATTTACGAGTATAAGTTATAACACGTCAAATATATCATACACGTCAAGGGTCCTCTTTGAGTGACCTCCTGAATTCCTTGCGGTGGGAAGTGATGGACGCATGTGAAGTGTAGCAATAAAAAAAAACAAATCAGTAGCATTAGCGGTATTGCAGTAGAAACATCGTCTGATGATACATAGTACATGCTGCACATGCGTGATATATGATTGAACAATTAATTAATAGCAAATAACCGAAAAATGTAGTAAGTATTAACAAACTTTCGTTTGAACCTGTGGGTCATATAATCCGGACAAATTTTCAAAAATTTTGCATTTTAAATTATAGCAAATTAATATCTTTTATATTGCAACATTAACTCAGTTAATTTACATGCACCTAATTGTTACACCGTTTGAATAAAAAACTATGTGAAAAAATAATGTTCCTTGAATTGCTATAACCAAGGCGCCATCATTTAATATCTTTATTTTATCTAACTTCAGTTCAAAGATGTACATTGTATAAAAATACTACAATACTAAACTTCTCATTTATTAAATTGTTACTAGAGGAAACGATGTTCAACCGAGGTAGATTGCCGCTGAGATACCTGAGAGTCTCCTCCTCGGTTGCGATGGGATAGACAAGTACTGTGTTTGCGATAGTTGCGGAGCGGAGAGTCTATGTGCTTGAGATGTTTCGGGAATAGATAGTCTTTGATGCCGCGATAGTTCAGGTATCGACAACCGTTGAGTGATCGATACATCTGGAATTGACAAGTTGTGTCCAAGGGGAAGTGTTGGAATGGTGAGCCCTTCAAATTGAGCCTTTTCTTTGTCAGACTATAATATGCTTAGGAGGTTGGGAGAGATCTACAACTGTAAGAACTGGAACCTGCAAAATAGTTGGTATCGACGCTTTTCTACCAAAAGACAAATTTGGACTAGGCATTTTCTGATCGGTGTTATAAGGAGGAATTGAAAAAATTTCTTGTTGATAGTAGCTTGAAATTGATACGCTGTCAAAATCCTCCACTGACTCTCCATGCATCGGTCCATTCCATTCAGCAACTTTTCCTGATGCAAACAGAACAAATACTGTGTTTCCCACTAGTAGCACAGCAGCGGCGGCCCAAAATACACTGTTCCAACTTGGCTAAAATTGTAAGATTTTCTTATAATAGTAAATAAGAAACTATCAACTTACAATATCTTCTAATTTTGATTTGCAAATAAACACTGACAAAATTAAGTTGTGCTTACATCAGAACTCGCTAATAGTCCTGCGATATACGAAGCCCCAAAGCCGCACAAGTTTGAAATTGAGTTAACGAGACCCTGCAACAGTATATACAAAGTTTTAGTTGCATTTAAAGCAAAAACTGAATTCATGATATATATTAATAAAATTAATTTGAAAACTTATGCATTGCTCTTGCTTGTTGCAGTTTTGCATTTACCTGTATTACACCACAGTGTTGTGGGGCAATATCAATTGAGTTGACTATGAAACCTCCAAATGCAACTCCAAGAAAACCCAGCGCAAGATTTAGTGAAACAACTGCAACAAGCCAATTGCACCCAGCAAATATAGCTACAACAAATGCCAATGCGGCACCCAAGAATGCTAGAAAGTGAAGAAACGACATATGAGTACAATAGAAGAAATAAAGTACCACACAACAATAATAATTATAAACTTACAAACACTGTTGCACATTTTGCGCATGAAAATTACGGAAGTCCAATTCAGTTCGAGCACAATATCCGCCAAGTATGGGCCGAAAAGACCGAAGAACCACATACAAAGATGTGGAGTGGCAGAAAGCCAACTATTCTGTAATTAAAAACATTACTAAAAGTATGCTAACTAAAATTTTAAATTTTAATTTTAACTAAATTAAAAAAGAAGAAAATTCGGTAGTTTAGAACTACGAGTGGTATATTTTGCTTTTCAAGTATTTGGTTTAAAATATAATTAGAAGAGATGCATGCAATTTTCCTTACAAGTTTTAGTTCAAAGTTTAGAACTGTGCTCATGTAAGAAGGAAGCAGCATTTGAAGGGTTGAAATTCCCCACATGTATGCAATTTGTGCAATGAAGATTGCCCAGACTGGTTTTGAAGTAAGTATTTTACGCCACGGTGTTGGAACGGATCCCTTTTTCTAAAAAAAAGTGCACCGATGGCTGCATTAGTACTCGGAAATTGTTGCAAAATTTTTCTTTTACGTAGAAATATATCACTTTATAGGGTTGGTAAGTGTAGATGAAATTGAGCTTTACCCCTGCTTTATTTAACCTTATTTCAAAATTTCAACTAGAATTCGTACAAACTTTATTTTAAAAAAATTCACAGTCCAACATCCAAAAAATATGCTGTACTACGTGTCTATTCTCACCTGTACATTTTCTCCCAGAGCCTCCTGGATGTAAATACATTCTTCCTTGCTAATTCGAGGATGCTCCATAGGGCTTTCATAAACCAAAAATGACCAAAAAATGAACCAAACCATGGTTGCAACGCCTGTTGCATAAAACACAAATGGCCATCCATATGCATCGATAATATATCCACTTGAAATCATGGAAAACGCGGTACCCGCTGCGAAGCCTGCAATACATCAACATTTTTCATCTTAAATTCCACATTATTATGAAAGCATGAATATACATGTATATTCATGTCCACTATTGGTTTTCCTTACCAGAATACGTAATTGTAGCCAGTCGACAGCGCTCGTTTGGCGGAAGCCACTTTGCTAACAAGACTTGTATTGCCGGAGTCGTCACACCCTGTTTTGAAGTAAAGAATTTGAAAAATAAAATCAATCAAAAATATTCTTGTTAAAAACCAAAGTTTAAGTTTTGAAGTAGATCACTGCATTTTGTATTTACCTCAGCTAGGCCTTGTAAGATGCGCACAACAATGAGGTAATACATTCCCATATAGGAGGCAAATGGAATAAGAAGCGTAAGGAAGGCTGTAATCAATAGCGAAATCCCAACGACCCATTTACCGCCGAATCTGTCGCTTATAATGCCGCCAGGTAATTGCGTCAAAGTAAATCCCCAAAAAAAGCTCCCAAGAATAAGACCCTGTTCGGCTTCGTTCCAGCCAAAGTCCGCGCCGAACGATTCCGAAATCTTACGATCAGTGACTTCGGCGCAACCGTCGAAATGAGACTCTTTCTGAGCCGTGTTGTACGACTTGGCCATTGCGACAATGGCAATTGATATATTAAACCGCATGGCGTGATTTACTGCAAAAGACCAAAATCCCATCCACGCTAAAACGTGCCTGGATCCGAACCCTAAAAACGAACACGTAAACCATTTTTTCAAACTTTTATATTCAAACAAGTTTCTTAACATTTTAGCTTCTAAAAAAGCATAGCTAACTTTTAGTTTGCCTTCTTGAACTTAAGCGAAAATCTAATTTATTGGTCAAGCAGTTGCTCGATACTGATGTAGAAATGAGCATTTTTGTATAATATTACTTAGCGCGTTGTGGTTACCCTATCGAAAAATCATGTAGCTCTTTATTTAGCAATGCTCATGCATTTGCCTGATTTTTTTTTATTTGCATTATTGTTAAGTGAAGCTTAAAAATCAAAAGAATTCAGTTACCTTTAGGCGAAATTAACTCTTCGGGAGCAATTGTCATGATTGTAGTAAGTAAGAATGCCACACGCTGTTGAGATACTTGTGTAGTGATGTCCTAAGGTTTAGTAATTGTGAGCACAGTGTATCTACGTTTGGTGCTCGGCGATGTTCCTCAAATTAATGTAGTGAGGGGATTCCCGACAGTTGAAAGTGGACAAACTTTTGTAAAGTTATACACACAGGCTAAAAACAAGTTTGGTGAGGAATAAATTATTAAAATGCATCATTACAGCATCTTTCTACAAAAATGATTTACTAAAATCCGAGCTGGGGAGGCTATGATGTCAAATTTTAAAACAAGACAATTGGCAAATGGAATTTACACGCGTCGAATTTTTACAAAGACATAATGAAGGCAACATGAGTTGGAAATTTTTTCCTGAATTTAAAGCAAATTTTGGAAATTCAAGGTCGTGAAGGCAAAATCCGGGTGTAATGCAAAGGGATTTGGAAGAGCATTTCTGTGGTACTTTGCCGTTGTGAGCATCGAGATTTAAAAGCTATCCTCATCCAACATAACTTCACGGAAATGGCAAACTTCCAGAATTTGTTTGTAAGGTGTGTTGTAGTATCGGCAAAATTCACAAATCCTGATTATTGTTTGGCGACTAAAGTATAAGTGTTTATAGTGTGTAAGATATAGTAGTAAAATATGGAAGGTTTCTCCGACGTGAGTGGGTAACGAAAACCGATTGGCCACTGGAAGCTGTCTCGCTAACACTCATCACGTACAATTTGTTCTTATAATTCAGATTAGACAATATTGTAGAAGCGTTTTTAATACGTAGACCCTGGCATTGACAATGAGCAGTTGCGAGCGTCTGCAGTCAAAACGGTACCATGGTTACATATGCTATTAAGTAGTCATACCGTTATTTTTGTAATAGGTTTAGAGGCTTTAGAATGATTATGGGATTTAACCCACAAAAATCAGACATTTTTTTTAGATTAATTTTTATGCAATCTTTCCATACAATCGTCGTTTTCACATGTTAAATCTTATAATGATTCTGAAAATTTTCCAACCTTCAAAATTAAATAAATTTTAAATTTATATCAGGCTTTAACTTGATCATAGACGCACTGTAATTATAGGCCCTAATGAAATGACTGACTCTCTTTCCAAATGGCAGGAATGCTCCAGCAAGCCATGCTCACGCAAGATTGAGATGGGGAATGTGCTCGGCACTCCAGCCGCAATTCTTTTGCTCCTTTTCAAAGTTTTACATGATATACGCCGATGGCGTGAAAAACCCGCGTTGCTGTTTGTTTTAGTTAAAAGTCGTGCCGATAGTGTAATTTGAAATGATGGCTCGCAAATACCTGAAGACCGCTTCCCTGAAATTACTATTATCATCGCTAATGTATGTATGTATTATAAGAGGAGGATATCATCAGCCACGTCACTCAGGTCGCTATTTGGCTTATTGCAGCAATGCTTCACTTCGAAACATTAATTAATAGTAATAAAGCAAATGACAAGGACTGATTAATATATAAATAAAAAGACAGAATTGCTGTTTAACAACCCTTTTTCAGAAATAAGGAAAATGCAATTGCAAATTTAGTTGCTGGTCCAGCAGAGCTTAGTGTCATACTTGCCTCTAATCTACTAACTACTGTAGGCAATGTATTTTCTTCATTTGTATTTAATGATACACTGTTTATCATTTTGTTTAAATTCACATTTAATAATTCTTAACTTGTTAGTTGCTTCTGTTGTCTCAACTTTAAGACGAGCACTAACTGCAAAAAGGCGAGATGATATATTTGGCACATTTAAGCATGTTGCTTATTGGACAGCATAAGTTAGGAGAACTGTTGCAAGCAGCTCTATAGAAATTTCCGTCCTGTGAGTTCCAAAAAAACATGCTAGGAATTTGTTTTTGCATACTAAACTTAAATGGGTTATTATTAATAATTGTGAATTATTTTTCCCTCTAAACTCAAATTAACCAGAAATTGTGAATTTTAATTAGAAAAAACATCCTTCGTTTGATGTTGCGATGACAAAATTGAATTTTTTTCTTAAAGGCAGTTGCTGTAATTTTTATCCAAAATTTTAATTTTGTTTTTTTGAAATGATTTTGAAAGGTTTCAGGATGTTCCAAGCGTGTTTTTCTACAATAATACTTTAGGTTAAAAAAAACTGCACAAAAACAAACTACAATTTTTAAAACTATATTTTATTAAATCCATTGGCATTCAAACAAAAGATAACCTAAGCATTTCAACTACAATTTCTTTTAAAATTCACTACTAATTAGATATTTTGATCTTTCCACGTTGCTTTCTTACCAACTTGGAAGTGGTTAGGCGAAATAAAATAGTATGAAATTTTAATTTAAATTTCAGCAAAATGACTCACCAGAAATAATTATTTCAAACCAACCCCGAAGCTTTTAACGTTAAGAAGCGCCCAACCCGAAGCGGACGTAATCAACTACAATTTTGCGCAGTATAAAA